>PVKA01047622.1:0-14225 GCA_004027165.1 Ctenomys sociabilis
AGGGGGAGGGGGGGAGGGGGAGTGGTGGTGGTGGTGGTGGTGGTGGTGCGAGCAGGGCATGTGGAACTGGGAATCAAACCTTGGTCCCTGCACTTTACCTAACCAGGCACTTTAGTCCACTGAGCTATATGTATAATGGTTTTATAAAACAACCACTTACTCTACTTAAGATACTATGCTAGATGCTAGAAGTATAAAGAAAAAAAATCCTTAAAAAGTTACATAGGCAAGCAGAGACAAGACATATTAAAGTTATAAAATATGAGTTAATGTATAGCAAATAAGTGATGCTAATAAAGATTGATAGATATTTAACAATTTTGAGGATTTTATGGGTGGTGATAGTCTAAGAAGATAAATATAGCATGTGCAGGACCTTAAAGTGTAACATTTTGGTAGAAAAAGGTGAAGGAGGAGGAAGACATACCTGACAAGCAGGATACTCAGCACACAAGTTTTATGTGTTACAGAACAAGCAGTGTAATTTGAACAACGTGTACAGAAATGAAATACTTAAAAATTAAAAGGTTGTCAATTTCTAAGAAGCTTTCAATGCCGATTAAGTATTATATATCATTGTATAAATCAAAAAGTATCTCTCTTCTAGCATCAGACATTTGTAACTACCTAACCTTAAGAAAGTTTTAGAATTCCTATTCTGTTCTTTTTTCCTCTCATTTTGCCTTTAGACCAATCTTTTTATGCAGCATTTTCTAGCAGTCCTGCAATCCCAGCACCCTCCAGGGCTGAAGCTGGAGAGTAAATTTAAACCCAGCCTGAGCATCCAGCAACTTACAAGATCTTCTTTTTCTTTTTTTTTGAAGACCAAGGGATTGAACTCAGGCCCTTGCGCTTGCCAGGCAAAGCACTTATTCTACTGAGCCATCTCCCTGGGCCCCCTTACAAGATGCTGTTTCACAATAAAAAAGTAAAACAGGCTAGATGATGCTTTCGTGTGAAGGCCCTGAGTTCAACGCCCAGGAGACAGAAACTTTCTAAATAAATGGACCTCCTAAAACCTGATCATAAATAGATAAGGCAAATACAATTATTTTTCAAGTTAAAATAGCTAATCAGTTTAGTATTTTGCTTTTGGCACCATTATTATTTTGGGGGTACTTTTCATAATGGAAATATAAATTAAATACTAGTATTTGGTAAATTAAACACTAAATTTCATTTATACTTTGAAACACATCACAGCTCAAAATATATTTATAGCAGTAAAACATGTAAACCAATATATTAAATTTGGTCTAACTTGGTAAAGAAAATTATGTGAAATCTACAAGAACATAGCAAATAATTTAGGCATATTCAGTTTTATAAAGTTTAGCTCATTACAACACCATATGACATATACATACGTCTGTTGTCAAAGAGATTTTGTCTTCTTTCACTAACCTGGTATCACTGGTTTATAACAATACTTACCCTAATATTCTATTCATTCCATGTCTAGCAGCATAGTGTAATGGAGTATTGTGCTGGTAGGGTTCCCCATAAGATGTATTTGGATCAAGGGATTCTTTTAGCTGAGGGTTGTTTTCATATATTTGGCAAGCCAGGTTTTCATCACCATTGATGAGTGCTTTTCGGAATTTGGTAGTTGTATTTCCCATTTTCTTTTCTTATAAGCAGTGGCACTTTTTTCTTTCTTTCTTCAGCCACTTCTTGAATGCTTCTGCAGCATGTTGCACATTCTAATGAAAGAAAAGTTACTTAAATTAGATTGCAAAATAGTAATTACACAGCCTATCCTAAAGAAACAATGTAAGGGGGAAAATGTTATACTTCATTGATTTCTTAAACAAACCTTCAATATTACCTTCACATTAATTACTCACAGTAGAAGATATCAGCATTTAATTGTCTGAACAATGTTAACATAAACCTTTCCAAAGAACTAAGAGAAATCAAGTCTTCTTATGGCTGAGTATTCTCCATTATAAACAAAGACCAAATCTTTTTTATCCATTCTCGGTCGATGGGCATTTGGATGATTTCCAAGATTTAGCTGTTACAAATTATGGTGCTATAATAAACACAAGTGCACATATATCATTGTAGTACAATGTCTGTAATGTTTCTGGGAAGATACCCAGAAGGGAAATAGATAGGTCAAATGGGACCTCTAATCCTAGTTTTCTGAGGAATCTCCACATGTCCACAGAGGTTGCACCAGTCTACACACCATCCAACAGTGAAAGATTCCTTTTCCTACAGCCCATCCAGTATTTGTTACCAGTTGACTTCTTGACGGTAGCCATTCTTTTCAGTGTGATAGGATCTCTGTTGTTTTAATTTGAATCACTCAAATGACCAGTAATGTTGAACACTTCTTCACACATTTATTTGCTGTTTGTATTTCTTCATGTAGATGTATGTATTCATCTCATGCCCAATTTTGAAATGAATCTTTAAATTTGGGAGGTCTGGTTTTTTTTTTTTTTCCCCTTTGAGTTCTTTATATGTTCTTGATAGTAATCCTTTGTCTGACAAAAAGCTTGCAAACATTTTTCCCACACTGTGGATTGTCTCTTCACTTCGGTGATGGTTCCTCTTGCTGTGCTAATGGTTTTTAATAAAACGTTGACTCTTTATATTTCCTGTGCAATCAGGGTTTTATTCATAAAGTCTTTCCCTACACCAGTGTCTTCAGGAGTTTTACCTATTCTATGTTCCAGGAGATTTAATGCTTCTGTTTTAATATTTAGATCTTTGATCCATTTCAAATTTAGTTCAGCACATGATGAAAGATCCATATCCAATTTTAATCTTCACCATGTGCTGAGCCAATTTTTCCAGCACTGTTTATTAAAGAGGCTACCTTTCCTCCACTGAATATCAAAGATAAGGTGGCTGGGTATGTCTGGAATTGTTTCTGTATCTTCTAATCTGTTCCCTGATCTCTAGGCCTTTTATTTTTTTGCTAGTCCCATGTTGTTTTTTAACACAGTAGCTTCATAGTATAATTTCAGGTCAGAGACTGTGATGCCTTCTGCCTTGTCTTTGTTGCCCAGAATTGCCTTTGCTATTGTATAAACCTCCAATTTTTAACTCTGCTTAAACTAAGGTTAAACCATAACATTTTCTTACAATGAGTGTTAAGGTTTTACAGGCTGTACTTTATACTATCAAGTTATTCATATATACACGAGCTTTTCACTTTTTTTTCACATAGATAATAACCTAGCTGGACTGAGTTTTATACTTAAACATACTTCAATTTCTAATCAAATTATATATAAATCACATTCAGTTAATTTGCATAATAGTAAAAAACAGGACTTTTTTTTTCTAGTAAGAACTGAGACTAGGCCTTAAAGTAAAAGAAAAATGAAAATACCTCATACTGCATAAGACATCAGAGAAAAACCTTTTACATGCAAATATACTGGATTATATAACCGGGTACCCAGATAATCACGGCGAAGTGATAAAACTTCATACACAGAAAAAGGAGGAAGTGATTATTCTGCCTTCTAAGGACATTAAATTTGTTCACTATAGAGAATCCAAAAAAAGGTTAAAAACAAATGCTTTTGAATATTATGACTGAAAAGAAATTATGATAACGATAATATAACAAGCATAAACTATAAAGGCAATGTGAGGTCGCTGGGGAAGCTAAAACAAATCAAGTTTCCATCTGTACTCTGAGGAAAATGACCATTAGAATACCTATAAAGATTATAAGAACAACTTTATATTAAAGTAGGTAGTTTAGTTCATGCTTAATATGTTCAATAATGCCAGTTTTGGTCTATTACCATTTAGTGTTGTTTCTGATTTATGAGTTATAGTTTAAATATTTCATAAAGACTCATGCATTTAAGGCTTAGTGTCCAGTCTGTGGCACTAGTGAAAGGTAGTGAAACCTTTGAAGATGTGGGGCCTGATGGGAGAAGTTAGGTCTCTGGGGCACCCCTTAAGGAGGACACTGCTACCATAGCCCACTCCTCATTTTCTCTTTGCTTCCTCATAGGCATGAGGTAAGGAAGTAGGCCATTCACCATGATGCACTGTGCAAACACAGGCCCAAAACAACAAGGTCTTGTATCATGGACTGAAACCTTTGAAACTATGAGCTAAAATGAATTTTCTTCCTCTTAATTTAATTATCTAGTATTTTGGCACAGTAACATAAAGTTAACACAATGATCAAAATTAGTTATATATAAAAAAGTAGGTATGAAAAAATGCTGTGTCTAAGAATAGGTGAGTTTGCACAAAGTTTGAGGCTATTAGCATGGAATGAACAGGAGATTAAACTGAAAATAGATTGGGCCAGATAAGAATTTACAGCTTAATGTGAAACAACAGTTAGTTAAAGCCTTTTATATAGGATAGGGACTTAATTATTTAGGCTTTAGAAACATAATTACTGTAGGTGACCATGGTGGTGCATACCTATAATCCCAGCATACTAGGAGGTTAAGGCAGAAGGGTCTCTTTTTTTTTTTTTTTTTTTTTTTTGGTGGAACCGGGGACTGAACTCAGGTGCGGCCTGGCAGAAAGGTCTTGAGTTGGATCTACCCTGGGCCTCTTAACAGACCCTATCTCAAAAATAAAAAATGGACTGGTGATGCAGTTTATTATGAAACCCTTCAGTTCAATCTCAAGTAGAGGGAAAAAGAATTATTATGAAAATATAAAAATTACAATGGAAGGAAAAAAATTTAAGAGCCAGAGGATATTAGTTTGTCATGTTACCCATTAAATTAAAAGGGCACTAAATTAAGTGGCAGACTAGACCTTCAATTCTAGAGTATGCATACTGTTAAACGTAATTGTAGTACCAATCTCAACAGAATATAATTTAAAGGATGGAAAACAAATGAGTCATCTCCCTAAATATGCTATAATAATTCTCAATCATGGTTATATAGCCTTATAACCTGAAGAACTTCAGTGTTCTACTGGCCAAGCTATATCACTATTAAATCAAAGTTTCTAGGGGTTGCATTCAGGTTATAACTTTTTTTTAGCTCCTTGGGTGATTTCAATATGCAGACATGAGTACCCAAAAATCTCCTGGCTTCTTGTTATTAAATATCACAATATGAGATCTGCATTGTCTATTTAAAGATAGGTGTTAACTACTTATTACAATAGTTGATTCCCTGGCCCACAACTATATTTAATGAGGGTACCTACTGAGTCTTTTATAGATTTTTTGTATTGATTTTAAAAATTTTAATCTACAACTATATGTGTATAATAAAATGTTTTGAAAAGATAAGTAAAAAAAAAACTAAAACAAGCCTAGCCTACTCACTGAAAGATAATCACCATTGGCATTTTGATAAACAACCACCCTTTTTAATATATTTCATTAGATCATACTACATATTGTTATGATTTTTATTTAATTCTTTGGAGGGCTATTGAATTTTTAGCTTAACATACTTCCTCTTTATTGTCTCATCTTTAATTAGAGGAGTAAATTTTACCCTCCTATATTCTATATTGATGACAATTATGGATATGGGATTTTTTGGGGGGGAAGCCTGGGTTTCATTTTCCCTTCCTTTTTTGTGCCATCTATGAATCATGTGTTTATTCTCAGTGAAATACTTTGTGTCTTGAGATATAGCTCTAAGTACTTCAAGTTTTTTTGTTTTGGGGACATGGTCTTGCTATACAGTACAGGCTTGGCCTTGAACTCACTGTGATCCTCCTGCTTCAGACTCCCAAGTGCTGGGATTACAGGCAGTTGTGTCATCATGCCAAGTTCTAAGTATGTAAGTGTTTATTACTTGTAAGACTAACTCTAGTTTACTGCATATTTTTACCTACACAAATATAAAGGATTTTATATGTATATTCTGAAAGGTATTGCCTAAGAATTTAGAATCTTTCAGGTATTTTGGTCTTAGCTTCCCTGACACAGAGCAGCTCAGACTCTACTTTCAGAGCTCTGCTTCAGATTAATAGTACTATAAAAAATGGTTACATTATAGTTTAGTGAAATGTTCTATAAGAAAAATAACTCATATCTTAAGACACATTAGTGAACAGTGGAGACACCAACTTAAATCTGTGACACACTGATCTCATGTACCCTGACTTGATGCACTAAAAAAGACACTTAAGTTCTATAGCATTCTTACATGAAAAATGTGTATCATCATTCTAATTTGAGAAACATTCTAGAAAATAATCAGGCAGTAATCTTTGAAAGTGTTAAGGTGATGAAAGATAAGACTGAGAGCTCACAGGTTAGTGGTATTTAAGAAAATATGAAAAGTAAATGCCACGTGAGATCCTAAATTCAATTTTAAAATGGAAAAACAGGTGTGGTAGCACACGCCTGTAATCCCAACACTCAGGAAACTGGGGATCTTTGCAAGTGAGACTGTCTCAAAGACAACAAAAACGACCATAAAATGGAAAACTGGTAAAATCTAAATAATGTATACACAGTTGTTCCCTATATCATCAGAGGATCGGCTCCAGAACTCTTTGTGGATACCAAAATCCATAAGTGATCAAATTCCTTTTATAAGCTGGCACAGTATTTGCATTACAGCCTATGCACATTCTCTACAAACCTTTCTTTTTCTTTTTTACAAACCTCTTTTTAAACCATTTCTAGATACCTGATACAATATAAATGTTGTATAGTTGTTATACTAATTATAGTCTATATATTCAGTACAGAGCAAATTTTAGATTTTAAAAAGTGAACTTTAATTGGGAATTTTCTTTAATTATTATGTACATACCAAATCAGTACAAATTTCAAAATAAAAGAGTGATTCTTTCTCAACCAAACTACAAAGAGCAAATACAGAGTTGCTACAATAAGAAATTGTTTAGATTATTTTCACTAGAAAAGATCTCATTTCACTAACCACCGTCCCACTGCTTTAAAGTCAACAATTGTTTCTAGCTTTGTTCTCCTCCACTGTAAGTTACTTCTAAATGTAATATCATAAAGAAATCTAAAAAATAAAACTATTTCACTTCTAAGGCCCTCACTTTTTCTTAATCATTGTCCTTAATAAAGTTATCAAGATAAATTAAGTATATTCACTATATACTCTCAGGCTTGTGTCTGAGGGGACTCCATCACGTTACAAAAGTGTTAACATAACAGCTACGTTTGTGACAGCTAACCTTCGGAAGGTCAGCTTGCAAGGCCACTGCTGGTGTCTGAGAACTTGAATCTCAAATTTCCCATCTTTACCTTACTGAAGTGGTTTAGGGCTCCTATGCTGTGCAATGTGGTAAATGTTAAACTCCTACATTTCTTCTCAGAACTGGAATTTTGGTACATGCTACAGAGAAGTTGTCTACATAAAACTGCAGTAAAAACTACAGACATTGAGTCTCTAGGGAGCTTCTTTGGTAGATGACATTATCAGATAGCATTATCAGAATTCAGTGATGTAAAAATTAAGCACACTTTCAGTAACTTCATAACATGAAGATGATTGGAAGTTTGTGCCTGTTTTCTTCTGTGCCTTATTCCATGTGTTTCTCTTAGCTGATTTTACTTTAAATCCTTTTGCTGTAATAAATTATAGATGTGAATACAGTTACATGGTGAATCCTGCGAGTCCTAGAGATAATCACTGAATTTGGGGTGGTCTTTTGAGAACTGCAAAACAGTGGTCTTAGAAGTAGGATACACCAAAAAAAAAAAAAAAAAAAAAAAAAAAGAAGTAGGATACACCAGACGATTTCACTAGTGAAAACATTTCACAGTGAAAACATTTGCTAGACAAAGAAAGGATGAAGGGGTGGAATACATTAAACCTTGGGCAATTATGTAGTAGCATATACTGTGAAATACACATGAGATGCTTTATTATGACAATGTCTTAGTTTTCTCTCCTTATTGAGACACAATACCCAAAATGAAAGGTTTATTTAGCTCAGTTTGTAGAAGGTTCAGTATATAATTGGCTGGCTCCATGGCAAAGTGGCATATGGCAGAGGGACAACGTTTCATGGCAGTGGAAAACAGCAAAAGCAAGATGAGGAGTGGAGAGCAAGTTTTTTTCAGTCCCTTATATTGGGTGTAGCAGTCATATCCCTAATCCCAGCATTAGACCACAAGTTAATCAACAACTCTAGATTCAGCCTCCTATGAAAAGCCCAACTCCATGACCATATGAGGCTCTCAGGGGTCATCTAGACACAGACAGACAGATAAAGCTGCCTAAGAAATCTCAAAATAGGCCAGCCGGATAACTCAGTGGATTAAAGCACCTGCTTAGGCAGATGCTAGGGATAGGGGTTTGATCCCTGGCCTGCCATGCAGTCCCATCCCCGGGATGGTGATTGAGACTGGGTGTGGTGGTGTGTACCTGTGATCCCAGTACTTGGGAGGCTGAAAACTAGAGAATCACTATGAATTTGATCTATGTAATGAGACCCTATATGAAATCTAAAAATGATAGCTCTCATACCAGGATTGCTGAGTGGCTAATACCCTGACTCATCTGGTTAAACCAACTAAAGTGGGAGTGGGCAGGAATACCTCTGGGTAATGTCTTTGGCTTTTTTTCTTTCATACAGAGTCCAAATATTCCTTAAGCTACAGTTTGGGTGGACCCAAAATGTTAGAAGTTTACATCTGTCTTCTTCCAAGTTATTACATCATTTCCTAGACTAAAAGTCTTAGGCAAATGCTGAGGGCAAAAGCAATGCGGGAAGAAAAACTCCCAATAGTTCTTCAGTTTAGACGCTACTATAATAACTCTATTTCCTTTGCATTCAAGCCAGAATATATATAAAGCCCCACTTACTTTTCATTCTCATAGCTGTAATGTGAATCTATAAGTGCAAAATGTACCACTTAAGGTTCAACATATTTTTAATAATAGAGAAATTTTTGCAAAATTGTTTTGTATTTTATGGGCTTCATCTCTCAACATATGATAAAACATGAAAACTCTTACACTCATAATCTCATAAATGCTAGAAGGATAAGCCAAAAGAAAGTGTTAATCAAAGAAAACTCTATGCGCTAGTGAGCAGATTGGAAATTTAAATTTAAATATTAGAAAAAGTAAGTCCCATTAACTGACTATTTTTCCATACCAGAGGCTCTGAAAAGAAAAGAGACAGACAGAATAAATAAAATGAGAAACAATCTCTAAAAGTAGTCATTTTGGGGAGTTTAAGAAAAAAAATCTCTCAACTGCTAATGAGCTCTTATGAAATCAGATGTCTGACCCTTAAATGCCAATTTTTCAGCCCTTTTAATGTACTTCATATTTTCAAGTGCATTAATTTGGACTCTAGACTGATAAAATAAAAAGAGCTTTAGAAATCCTTGCTTGTCACTTGAACTGGAAACACGCTTGCCTGGCCTTGCAATCTCTTGATTTGCTGCTGCTAAAGACTAGCTGCCAGTTTTGCTGGAATTCTGGATTCACATATCCTAATTGCCCAGACCTGATTCTAAGCTAAAACTGGAATCTGTCTGATATGGGCAATTTTAGTCGCAGCATGAACTCTGCCAAAGTGAAAACAGGCACAGGCTCAATGAACAGAGCTCAGATTCTGGGATTCCTACAGATTTAGGACACTCTTCTGTGGGCCTTCAACTATGAAAAACATCAATGGATGCCAGCTGGATTGTCTGGGTCACATTCAAATACCCATAGCTTATTCTCTGATGGGACAGTTGAAATTGGGCTGCTAATCAACTAGATTCCTAAGTAGTGATTCCTCCCCAAAATGGCAAGCTGGGGAAGGCCACATCACAAGGAATATGATCCCTCCACCTACTTCTGAGGGGATGCTTCACTACGACTAAATTGTGTTCAGGTATCCAGACTAGCATCAACTCAGAAGAATGGACCCATAGCCTGACTCTACTTCCCTCACCTTTCTCCTGGCACATACACTTTAGTGAGGCAGTTTAATTAAGTGCCACTTTCTCCCCAAAAGGGATTGCTTTTTCTTAGATAACTAGATACTTGCTCAGAACAAGAGGGAAAATTATGTAAATCCAGTATGAAAAGTTTTAAAAATTCGGTTGTTCACCCTGACCAGTTTTGAATATACTATTTGTCTTGTCAGTCAGATACGGAAATACCAACAAAAAATTCATGAACAAAATATAGGGGTGCTGAGATTAAATAAACTCAGGGCCTTGTGCACGCTAGAAAGAACTATGCCACTGAATTATAACCTAAGTTCTAATTCCCTTTTCTAATTTCAGTTAAAGATCATTTCACAATCATAAACTTACCTGATGATAACCATACTCTTTTACTGTGAAGTAATTATAGGCCTCAAACTAACAAAATTGGTTGAGAATCTGGGAATATTTTATTATATTCCAGTCTCTATTTCTACTGATTCAATCTATAAAACAGCTTTTTAAAAAAGTATTAGAAATTTCTGAAGAAAAGCATGTTTGTTCCTAAAAGTATTTTATTTTTTATTACATTAAAGATGTCACTTATCGCCTGCAGTTGGTACATCTACATAACACATCTTAATTCTTCTTAAGTCCTTCCATCCCTTCCTTCTCCATCTCTTAGTGTCCTTCCCATTTGCAAAAGTTTTTTGTGTCTAAAATCAAACATTAAAAAGAATATGGAAAACACTATGACCTGGAAAACATTATGGCCCACTGCCATATATGCAAAAGTATCTTTTTGCGATGACTAATTTGTACTTCAGCATCCTAGCATAAGCTGTCCTAATAATAAAAGGTATTTCTCTTTTAAAGTCTTTCTACTGAAAGATTAAAAAAAAAAAATTAATGTAAGGTAAAGGAAGAGAGGCAAGCTCAAAAGAAATGCCTATAATCTACTGTAGTAATGCTACTATTCAAAGGAAGAGATTTAATAAAGACATTTTCAAACAATTTTCAGTATGATTACTTTGTAACTTTCATTTTTAATTCACTAATTGTGCAAGAAGACAACCAGATTCCTCTTAAAATCAAGGGACTACAAATGCTTCTTTTGCTATATTCCTATTTATATGGCAACTGTTAACACTGGTAAGAACAACCTAATTTTTTCTAGAAGAATTCTTCTACTGCTATCAAGACAGTTTTGAAGGACTGGCTCTGGTCCAGGAGTGGAGAAATTCAATGGAGAAAAGAGTATTTTCCACAAATGCTGAAACAACTAGAAATCCATGAGTAAAAAAAGTCATTTCCTTGGGGTGGGAGTATAGCTTAGTAATATGGTGCATATCCAGCATGGCTAAGAACTACAAATAAGCAAGCAAATACAAAATTCTCTCTTTGATCTACCTTCTCAGCATCATGCCTAGCTCATGAACAAAACAGAATTACACAGAGTGAGTTCTCTTTCATTATCTCATAGTTAAACTTAAAAATTATATTGTCCTTGAACTTTGTTTCCTGTTCCAGTGAAAATACAATCTTTCCAAAGCAAACCCATGTGCTTCTATTTAGGTTGTGAATCCTTTTCAAAAATTGTGTTCTTGGGGCTGTGCCTGTCTGGCAAGTGCATGAACCTGGCTTTAATTTGGTTTGTGCTATGCCAACCACCAAAATTAGGCATGGTGGCACACACCTGTAATCCCAGCACTGGTGAGGCTGTGACAGGAGGATCACTACGGGCCTGAGCTGCATAGCAAGAACCTGTACCAAATAAATAAACAAAAGATCTTTAACTAAATTGTATTCTTTCATTTGCTTTATTTATTCTTATGCTAACAAATTTCCTAGAATCAAAAATATGATCTGACCTAAGTCATCAATCAGTTCTATTATTTCTGTCTTTAAAAATATCATCCCTTAAAACATAACCTCAGTAAGTGGTTGGTCAACTGCATATACACACACAAAAAGAATAATTTTCTGCCCTACTATACACCAAAATCAATTTCCTAACGAACTGCAGACCTACATATAAAAGGTAAAACAATAAAACTCGTAGAAGAAAACAATGAAGGCCAGATTTTTATGGTCACAGGACAAGGAAATTTACACAGATATATAGGCATATATATATATATATATATATATATATATATATATATATATATTAGGAGTAACATAGAAAACAACTCTTGCAACAAAGTATATACAACTATTGGTATACTGCTTTGCAAAATTATTTGCCATTACCTAGTAAAGTTAAGCATATAATACATATCCTACCATTTGGCAATTTTACTCCTAAGGTATAATATATATGTTTATAGAAAGACAAGAATGTTCATAGTGGCATTATTTCTAATAGTGAAAATCTGGACACAGCCCAAACAATCCATCAGGAATATAATGGATAAACTATGGTACACTCACTAACTGAAATGCTATGAAGTAATAAAAAGTAGTGCTGGGCACGATGGCACACACTTGTAATTTCAGCACTTGGGAGGCTGAGGCAGGAGGGTCATTGCAAGTTCAAGACCAGCCTGGGCCACAAAGTAAACTCAAGGCTAGCCTGAATGGCATAATGAGCCATTCAAGCCAACAACAAAAGAAATTATCCTTGAATTCTCTCTTATATTAAATTCATGGGTAAGCATTATAAGTCCACTTGGGGGTTGTGGGGGATATATGAATATAAATTCAAATATATAAGGAAAATAATAAGAATCTCAACATCTCTTGGACAATTTTAACCCTGATACCTTCACTTCTCAGCAACTTCAACAGCATCCAAATTATTTACATTTTTGTTCTTTCATCTCCATACTTTATGTTCTACACAGCACTCAGTTATTTTGGTTTTAACATAATTCAATGGCTTAGTGAGCCATTCAAGCCAATAACAAAAGAAATAACAGGCCACCTTTTCTGAACCTTGACTATATTCTCTCTGACTCTGACCTCCCTCTTTTCTTCCCTCTTCTTTCTTATTCTGTTTTTGTCATTTTTTCTGTGTAAACCTTACATCCATTGTACTTTCTTCTGCTTAAAACACAATTAGCATTATCCCTTCCTCTCCCATCCTTAGGTTTAAACATCTCATCCTTCCATTTTTGTTTTAAATATGTACATACTTTTCTTCAAATATCTACATGAATGTCATCCCTCCTGCCCTTACATTATTATCATTTAATCTATATATCCCTTCAAATCATTTGCTGTTTGGCTTATTTACATGACTAGTGTTTGTAAATAACACTAGTCAGCTCAGCTCAGCTCAGCTCAGCTCAGCTCTACCTCATAGAATTAGAAAATTCCCAAGGGAGAGGCTTTAGTCATTAGTATAAAGCCAGCACTTAGCATTGTGGTACATTAAAAATAATAAATATTAAAGGAAAGAATGAGTCATCCCTGAAAGTATTCTTTCCTTTTACTAGTTCATGTCTATAATGCTGTTGTCTTCTTCCCATAATGGTTGCAAATTTCTTTGTTTTTAAAGGTGTAACATGTACTTAAGTCCTCCTTCCTTAGTGTTTTCCCTTTCTTGCTATTCCAGAAAAACTGGAGACCTAATATTTGCTTTTAAAAATTGAGACCTAGCTGTATGTCACTTGAACAGATGTTCTAACAGTTAATCATATAATGGAATATTATGAAATTGTTCACATATCTAAAAATTTGCATGCATATTTTTCTAAAAGAATGCTTTATTTTATTTTATTTTATTTTATTGGCTGACTCAGCCCACCCTGGGGGCAGGGCTGGCATGGGATATGGTGCTGGGTGTTGAACCGCAGTCTGTCCTCGATTAAGCTTGCCCAAGCAGGTTCTTCAGGCTGCTGAGCTATCTTGCTGGCCCCAAGAATGCTTTATTTTGTGGGAGGTTTTTTTTCTGGAACCAGGGATTGAACTCAGGCCCTTGTGCTTACCAGAGAAGCACTGAGCCATCTCCCTGGGCCCCCAAGAAGTTTTTTAATTATTTGTATTTCCTACACATATGCATTTTCCAAATCTAAACTTAAGTAGAAAATACAGAAACTAAATATATTAAAAATATACTTGTCGTGTATTTTCTGGAAGGTATGCTATTTCCATAACCAACAATCATAAGCAGTAATCTACAGGTGTTTGTAATTAATCAATCTATCCAATATGTTCATATATTTGTATTTTGCTTACTTAAAAA
Organism: Ctenomys sociabilis; assembly: GCA_004027165.1. Taxonomy (NCBI): domain Eukaryota; kingdom Metazoa; phylum Chordata; class Mammalia; order Rodentia; family Ctenomyidae; genus Ctenomys; species Ctenomys sociabilis. Next base: position 14,016 of record PVKA01047622.1, read on the forward strand.
AAAATCAGATATAAGGGTCCATGGAAATGGCCTAAGAGAATAAGCGCAAGGGTCTGAGTTCAATCCCTAGCTCCACCAAAGGAAAAGAAAGAAAGAAAGAAAGAAAGAAAGAAAGAAAGAAAGAAAGAAAGAAAGAAAGAAAGAGGAAAGGAAAGGGGAGGAAAGAAAGAAAGAAAGAAAGAAAGAAAGAAAGAAAGAAAGAAAGAGAAA
>PVKA01047623.1:0-14225 GCA_004027165.1 Ctenomys sociabilis
TCATAGAATTATGTAGAAGCACAGCGTTATCTATCCCAACTGTACTGTCTATACACACACATCATGATTTTTTCTTTCTACAACCCTTCCTTTGTCTACACCTGTCAAAAGTGGGCACTCCATTGACATTCAACTAACTTAGGTGCTTGAACTCGACACCACAATCCAACACAGTCCAGCATTCTGCAACCATAGTGAGGTATTCGAAGAAATTGTCGACCATATCCATTTACAGCTCAGCTTAATATTATGGGCTCACGATGTATACTTCATTTTTATACTTTTATACTTTTCTGCTGGATGGTTAAGCATAGCAGGATACAAAATCAATACGCAGAAGTCAATAGCATTCCTCTATACAGATAACAAACACACTGAAAGGGAAACTATAGAAACAATACCTTTCACAATAGCACCGCAGAAAATGAAATACCTTGGGATTCACTTAACCAAGGAAGTCAAAGATCTTTTCATGGAAAATTAAAACACCCTAAGAAAAGAGATTATGGGGGTTTTCAGAAAATGGAAAGATATTCCATGCTCCTGGATAGGAAGAACCAACATCGTGAAGATGGCCATACTCCCAAAATTGCTGTACAGATTTAATGCAATCCCTATCAAACTGGCACCAACATACCTCCCAGATATAGAGAAATCAATCCTAAAATTTATTTGGAACCACAAATGACCTAGAATAGCAAAGGCAATCTTGGCCAATAAACACAAGGCAGGAGGCATCACAATTCCTCACTTGAAATTATACTACAAAGCCACTGTGATACAATCAACATGGTATTGGCAACAAAATAGACCTGAGGATCAGTGGAATAGATTAGAAGATGCAGAGGCATCTACGAAAACACTCAGCCATCTTATCTTTGACAAAGGGGCTACACAAGCTCACTGGAAGAAAGATAGCCTCTTTAACAAATGGTGCTGGAAAACATGGCTTTCTACATGCCGAAAACTAAAACTTGACCCAGCTCTATCACCACGCACTAAGTTAAAGTCAAAATGGTTAAAAGATCTAAATGTTAAAGCAGAAACACTCAATCTCCTGGAAGAGAAAGTAGGAGGAACTCTTGAAGACATAGGGGTAGGTAAAGGTGCTTTAATCCACTGAGCTATCTGGCTGGCCCTCCATAAATACTGAAATATAACAAAACTACTTCGTTGATTTTCACTTATCACAGGGGTGTCTAGAATGTAACCTGTGATGAGTGAGGGACAACTGTATTGGTTTGCATTGATTAGCACAAAATGCTTTTTTTAATTAAAAAAAAAAAACTAGGAGTTATGTTATCTGCAAATTAACCATTAAGTGACTTAGATCAGTATTCCTGTGCTATAAATCTTACTGTTTTGGTTTGGTCATTAATAAAACCTTTATAGGTTTATAGTACTCACTGGCATTCAGTGAATAAAGGCCTGAGACATATTTCTTTAACCACTGAATCAAATTAGTACCCAAAACAATAAGACTCATTTTAAATAACTTTTTGGAAATGGAATCTTGCAGGCCTTCAATTCCAAGTGATCCTCTGGCCTCAGCCTCCAGAGCAATCATGGCCTGAGCCACCACTCCCAGTTTAAATAACGACTGCAGAAGCTGCCCTCATATAAAACTGTTTCTGCCAGCTTCTTGGGAAACTTGGGAAGGAAAACTTATCTGTTCTGTGTTTTGTCTTCATGGCATTCACATGAAAAGGACACCGAGTTACCTAGTATTCTTCTCAGGATGGGAATATAGAGAAATTCTTTGTTACAGAAAAAATTGAAAAGGAAACTGCCTGAGATTTTAAATCCTTCTGATTACAGAAGTAATGACAATAAATGTTAACTTAGCTTCTAAAAGAGGCCTAGCATAAAATGAATATTTTTTTTTCTCAAAATCCCCTATTCTATGTGTATCTTATCCAGGTGTAGTGGTGCATGCCTATCTCCTAGCACTTAGGAGGCAGAGGCAGGAGCATGGCCAAGAATCCCAGGTGACACAAAAATCATACCCTATAACTGAGTTTCTAAATGTATGTGTAGGGGGAGAACAGGCACATTTTGCCTTGTGTATTTTTTGCTTATTTTCCAAAGCTTTCATAATGAACATAGTCCAACCATTGAAAGGAGGAAGTTAGGACGGTGTTCACTGCTGGCCTTACACCAGGCAAACTAGGTGTCAGCCGTCCCTCCAGACCCCATCCTGACAAGCACGGGAACAGGCAACAGGCTTTGACCTGAGAACAGTGACAGCAGCTTCTGCGTGACAGGCGCTTTGGACCTCAGGTCTGCAGGAAATAAACGATCACCTGAACCCTTAGCCTTCAGAACAAAGAAATGGAATTGGCCTTGGCCTGGGCCTCAGCCTGCTGCCACTGATGAGCCCAGCTCAGGAAGAGCCCCGGCCCAAGTGGGCAGAGAGAGGCAGGAAAGGATGCGCGAGTCTCCCCAGCAGAGGCCACTATGGCGGGAAACATTTCATTCTCAAAAAAATTTTTTTTCCTCCTCTTCCTGTTATTGGTAGTTTTGAATGTTAGGGTTTTTGGTGTTTGGTTTTTTCCCATGGAGTCAAAAGGTACCTAAGTACATGATTGCAAGTGGAAAATAGGGGACAGAAATCAGGTATTGGCAGTTTTTCCATTTTCATTTGTGTGTGAATTTTTATCTTCATGCAGGTTGTAAGGCATTAATGCAAGTAAAAAATGTTTCAGAAAACAAGTTTCAGCACTTCAACTTTATAACAATTAGAAATACAAATCTGTTAATTTTTTCTGGAAAACACCAGCATTTGAATTTTTCTAAAACAAGTATACTTCATGTTGATAGCAACTGAATGGTGTTTGTAGCATTGTTATCATACAGTAAATTACATCCAATCACTGTACTTTTCTAAGTAAGGTTCTTACATGCTAATACATGCTTTTAATGTTGTCTTTCTGTGCTCTTTCTGTAAGTTTGCTATTAAAATACATTAAGCTGTAAAGAAAAGAAAAAGAAAAATTAATACTGCTTAGTGGGAAACCCACAGGAGGTAATAAATGCTGTTTGACTACTCAGGACAGGGGAAACATGAGTAAATATGGATTTAATGACATCATAAAACTTGGTGTCACCCTGTGCAATTCTTAGAGGATAGCCATTTCAGAGTTGAAGTTTTGGTGCAGAAATTCTTTTTTGTCTTTTTTGCAGGTCAAAAGGGGTAACTATGGAGTTCAAAGGACGGAACTTTTGCCTGGTGACCGGGACAACCTGGCCATCCAGACCCGTGGTGGCCCTGAAAAGCACGAAGTGACGGGCTGGGTGCTGGTATGTACCGAGGGTGGCATGTCTCCTGGGGTCAGCTCAGCCAGGCCGGGAGGGCCCAGGAGTGCTTGTTCTTCATGCCAGAACAGCCCTACCATGGAATCCACTCTTCCAGCAGAGACTAAGGGAGACTTGAAGGTAGTTTAAGAAACAGTATGGAGAAGTTAGCTTTTTCTTATGAGTTCAAAGCAGGGAAGTAGGTGACACAAGCATCATGTTCTGAATTTTGATCTCAGGGGTATTTATTAGATCATCCCCATCTGAGTCCTCCACTGCCAACCAGTGTGGGATCTCCAAAGCTGTCCATGCCATTTCCTATCTCCTTGCCTAGAACTTGCTGGCTTTTAGCCACAGCTTGCTCAAGTCCTTCAGTCATATGAGGGCCCTGGAGAAATAAGGACCTAGTGGAGGCCCGCGCAGAGCAGACCACCACGCACTGATGCCCTCTCCTCTCACAGGTGTCTCCTCTGAGCAAGGACGACGACGGAGAATACGAGTGCCACGCGTCCAACTCCCAAGGACAGGCCTCAGCGTCAGCCAAGATCACAGTGGTTGACACCTTACATGAAATACCGGGGCAGAAGGGTCTGTGAAAAGAGGTGCGTCAGAAGTCTCATAGCCAGTGAAATAATGACTAGGGCTTCCACTTAATCAACAGAATTCATTGTGTATTGAAGATGTGCACTAATAACAAATTTTAAGAATTTTTTTTGGGGGGGTACCAGCTCACTCTGTAGTTCAGGCTGGCCTTATACTTACTTTGTAGCCCACACTGGACTTAAACTCATGGCAGTCCTCCTGCCTCAACCTCCCGAGTGCTGAGATTATGGGCATACACCACCACACCCAGCTAAAATTTTTAAAGATGCACACACACACAAAGACTGGCTATTGGCAATCTCTATAAAGCTAGGAAACACAAGGGCACTGGGTAGGATGTTAAACTGTGGATCATATGGTTCCAGAAGAACCTGGAGGTGGCCTACAGAGTGCCAGTATTACAACTTAGATGCTTCTACCTTACCAATTCAAGCTTGACTAGAAAGGCTTGCATTTCTCCTAACATCTACATTTTCCCTCTGTGTTATGACTACTATGTTCCCATTTAAGAGGAAATGGTTGTGGGCAATTTGGTCTTTCACTTTTGAGCTTTGAAGAGAAAAAAACAGAAAGAATATATGTTGGCAAGTACCCAACTCTGTTGTCCCTTCACTGCCCACAATCTTCCTCTGAAGCAGCCATAGCAGCGCCACCTTGGTGGCATAGTAGAGATGTCCAAGTTGGCTTTCCCTTACACCAATCAAGGACAAAGTCTACCATCACTTTTGGAAGCTTTCTGCTGAGCAGACTACTCTGCTGTGGAATGACAGGAAAAAGCAAGGGAAGACGAATTTCCTTCAGCCAAGACACGTGAAGGCAGGCAGTGAAAGGAGGCGGGAGCAGCAGCTAGAGACAAGCCATGTGTCTGCTCGGCTCTGCTCTCACTACATTTAGCTGTGAGAGCTGGACCACAAGCTTCCGAGCCTGTGGAATGCAACTTGCTGGTGTGCTCGAGTTATGTTCCTCTGGGTCTGGACCAGCTGAGCAACACTACCTTCCACTACCTAGTCGCACATCACAGATTCCAGAGCACTGCAGCACATTGCTATCACTTACAAAAGAGCTCTTATGTATTTTTTTAATGTATTCAGTACAGGGTCTATAGGGTCTCACTACAGATTGGACTCTAGTGACCCTCCAGTTTTCAGCCTCCCAAGTGCCGACATTAAAGGTGCCCACCACGCCATCTCAGTCGCCTCTCAGCATGCCCCAGGGGCGGGGCCAGCACAGCACAGCAGATTGACGCCTGCCTTACGTCCTTTTACCTACGGTTTTGTTTTGGAGATAAGGTCTTACTGTGCAGCTCAGGCCAGCCTTGAACTCATGATGATCCTCAGTTTGCCAGGTGCTGGGATTACAAGCATACACCACCATGCCTGGTTTGACTTTTCTTAAGAGAGAAGGTTCCACTGTTGCCCAGGCTGGCCTTGAACTCCAGAGTTCATAACCCTCCCTCCTGAGCCTCGCAAGCAGCAGAGAAAGCACATGTGCAACACCACACCCTGCTCCTTATCCCCTCATTGTAAGGTCTCCATACATTCAGAAACACTAAACTACCTGGCAGTGAGAAAGGCAACCAGGTCTGCATATGGAACTAATTTTTGCCTTTCTCTTTTTAAACAGGTGGAGGTGCTGACTAAAAATTTGCAAAATACATAAATCTACACAGCTGACAGATAACTGCATCTCCTGTTCTTGCTTGAGAACAAGTTTCTTCTAATCTAACCCACTAACCCTTTAGATAGTCACTGATTTCACACAGAGAAAGCCAAATTAAAGATAACACATGCCATTATGGACAGAAGTTTATTGTCTATTTACAGAAGAAAAACAGCATTCATATCACTAAACCAAATAAAACGCTTTTACTGAAACACAGTACAAAGTGTCTTTTTTGGGGTGCTGGGGACTGAATATCTCATCCTTTCTTTAAAGTCATGTCACAGAAATAAGATACAAACAAGTATCCTAGAGAGACTCTTAGAAGAGCTAGACACTCATCATTCGAGGTGCAATGCTCATAGACATAAGTTCCTGAAACAACAGCTTGCAGGCGTAAGGCATTCGTACCAAAGAAATCTGGAAAGAAAAGAAAGAAGTCATTAGCACAACTACATCAAGTGGCCTCCCTTCCTTGCCCCAGAGCCAGCTTACAACAAGAGCTGATGAGGCAGCACTGGGACACCCATCCCATGCTTCACCTCCTGGCAGTCCTTTCTCTCAACAGAATCTACCCTTTCTCCTGCTCAATCTATCCTCTCTGTAGATATGACTTACATTAACCTCTTCAATTAAAAGGTTTAAGAAAAACTGCTGAGAGAGAGAGAAGAAACTCTCTGCTTAAAATGCCCTGCACAAGACCTGACCTTTTTTTTTTTTTTTGAAGTACCAGGGATTGAACTCGGGACCTTGTGCTTGCCAGGCAAGAACTTATTCTACCGAGCTATTTCCCTGGCCCCAAGACCTTACTATTTTAAAAAGATAGGGGGCCTGCCCTTAGCTCAGTTGTTTAAGCACCTGCTCATGCAAAAGCAGTCAGGAGCAGGATACCAAGGTTTGATCCGCAGGTAGACCTGCCATTCAGGCAGCCTGAGCCACCAAAGAAAACCCTTTGGGCCAGGGAGTGGCTCAGTAGAATAAGTGCTTCCCTGGCAAGCATAAGAGCCTGAGTTCAATCCCCAGTTCCATTAAAAAAAAAAAAAGATAAAACAGAAAAACTCACCATTAATTTTTTGGAAAATCAAATCACCTTTTTCCTTTATTTAACAGTAGGAACCCTAAGACATGCAAACCACAACTGTGACATAATCTGTTCTACCACACTGAGTCTGCTAGAACTTGACCAACATGAATATCCTAAATAAGGTCTGTACACACCTGAGTCTTGTTGCGGCAGCCCCTGCATTCGTATGTGTGAGTCCTGGTGTTAGCAATTGCCATGATTCCACACAGGTTGCAGACATGAACTTGGTAGGGATCTGACGCTTCAAACAGCCTTTCTCTTAAAAACTGCGCTGCTCCATGGGCAATCTGACAGTCTCGTTCCATTTCTCCAAAACGCAGGCCACCATCACTGTTAAAGAGAGAACAGCAGGTTATTTTGTACTTTCTAAAACTTACACAAACCACTTGCACTCACAGCAAAGGTAGAAAATGATACTGCAAAGGAGAACCAACCTCTAATTTTTTTCTAACTGGTAGGGAGACGTCTACATGTACAAGGCCCCCAGAGTAGATCCCTTAGATTCTCAAGTACAGCACATAACTTTCCTCAGAAGCTACAATGAAGCACAGAAGAGCTTCATCAAGCTACTGTTTCACTTTCTAGAAATCAACACTACACTCAAAAGTGAACTTTGGAAACTAATTTAGGGGCCAGGGAGATGGTTCAGTAGAATAAGTGCTTGCCTAGCAAGTGCAAGGGCCTGAGTTCAATCCCCAGTTCTGCCAAAAAGAAAAATAAACCAATATAAATACGGCAGCTGCCCAGCAAAGGAGGTAAGTGTGTGTTAGCTGAGCAAGGGGAGAACCTGTGAATGGTGAGTGACTGGCTACCCCAGCAAGCAGCGCTGATGGTTTCCTTCACCTTCTTAACACAAGATACGTCACAGAAAACCAAGGGGTCTGGAATGATACTACCAAAGAGCAAAAATCACTGCTCAACTTTGCAAGATGCTAGACAACCAATTCATTACTGTGAACACTGGCAAATATCCCAACATTAACCTTGCCTGTAATATCACAAGATACAGGGACACACCACAGCAGGTGACTAGTTGAGGTAACAAGGCTTTAGAAGAAAAGCAGCTAATGAAGGAGTGATAATCCCTAGCTTAGATTATCAATAGCTATGAAAGTCATAAACTGAAAGGCCAGGCATGATAGCACATGCTTGGAATCCTAGCACTCTGGGTGGCTGAGGCAGGAGAATTGTAAATTTGAGGCTGGTCTGGGCAGCCCAGACCCTACTGTAAAAACTAAAAGGAGGCTGAAGGTATAGTTTAGTGCAAAGGTCCTGGGTTCAATCTCCAGTCTAAACGAACCACACTTAGAAACAATGATGCTGACAGCTCTTACCGAGAACGGCCCTCCATAGGTTGTCGATTAAGGATCTGAATAGGTCCCCTAGCTCGAGAATGAATTTTGTCATCCACCATGTGCTTCAAACGCTGGTAATATGTAGGGCCAATAAATATCTGTGACGTGATTTTCCGACCAGTGAACCCATTGTAGAGGACCTAAAGAGAAAGAGATTGTGAAATAAAGATGTTAAACAACTTCAAAAGATAATCAGCACAAATAATTCCAGGTATAATTTGTCAGCAATCAGGAGAGTGGTGAGTGTGGGGTTACAGTGACTGCAGGGGCATAAAGGGGGGTCTGGTCTTCCCACACCTTGGTCTCAGTCACTCAGATGCGTGCCCTATGAAAATTCTTCAAGCTGTGCAGTTATGACTTGTGTATGTCTCTGAAGTATGTCACATCTCAAATAAAGGTTCATTTTTAAAGAATAATAAATCACATACGTAACAAAGAAGATGTACTTAACAAATCTCTACTCCAAGAACAAATATACCTCATTTCCTCTGAGATGGTAGCCATAGTCAGATAGAAGATTAGAGATCTTCTGCACATTAACAGCATCATTGAATGGAGTGGCATCACCAATTTCACCCTTGTTAGCCGACACCTGGAAATGAAAGTTTTAAAATGCTGCTTCACTGTTTCTCCTTAGCTATATCTGAATAAAGCCATATTAAAATTCTTTCCATATGTTTATGTCATTTTTTTCTCTTCTTGCTTCTATTTTTCACTCTTCAAGTTAAAATACAAATAAAAAAGTTTTTAAAAAATTTTCTATAGATAGGAAAAAATGTTAACTTAAAATCTACATTATAGCAAAAAAAAAAACATTGGGGGCCAGGGAGATGGCTCAGTGGAATAAGTACTTCCCTGGCAAGTGTAATGGCCTGAATTCAATCCCTGGTTCCGCCAAAAACAAAAAAAAAGGCCTGTAAAAAAAATCTACCTTATGGAAGGCAATAATAAACTGAGGCTCATTTTATTAACAGTATATATTTTATTCAAAATAAATTATTTAGGGGCCAGGAGATAGCTCAGTAGAATAAGCACTTGCCTGGCAAGCACAGGGGCCTGAGTTCAATCCCCAGTTCCACAAAAAAAATAAAAAAATACATAAAAAATTAAACTCAACCATATCTGTTAAAAAATAAAATAAAATTGACCATATATATTATAAATAAACAAATAATTAAAAATGAAAAACTCAAGTTACAAGCCTTCAAACAGAAATCTATCCAAAGAATCAGGAACAGAAAGAGTGAGACTTCCAAATTATTCTGATACCTGAAGGAAAATGACAGTTGAACATCCCAAAAAACATTAGGCTACAGCAACAAGACACTTAAAATCTGAAAACCTCCACTGACATATACTTAGCTGACAATATAGCTACAAAATTTTGTACCGAGCTAAGCACCAATGAAGTAATTATAGGAAAGAAACAATGAATAACATAATCATGTATATAGAGCTTGCAGTAGTATATCTTCCAAAATTGTTTTGGCCATAACTTTGCAAATTTTCTTAATTAAAACAAAAAAAGAAGGGCTTAGAATATAGCTCATTGGCACAAGCACCAGCATGGCAAGTACAAGGTCCAGAGTTTGATTTCTGATATGAAAAGAGGGGGCAGAATCATAACCCATTTGAGGATAATTATACTAGCTTTAACAGATAACCTACCTCAAATATGAGAGAAAATATTCATCATTTTTTGGAAGAAATGCCATTTCAGAGAAATCTCTTACCTTTCCTTGAAGACATTCGATCAAGTGACCAATAGTCATTCGAGATGGGATGGCATGGGGGTTTATGATGATATCAGGAGTAATACCTTCACAGGTGAAAGGCATATCCTGTAAAGAAAATTGTAAGAGACTTTACAGATACTGAAATCTCTTAGCTACAAAACTAGTACTGGCTGGGTATAGTGGGACACACCTATAATCCCAGTACTTGGGAGGCTGAGGCAGGAGGATCACTGTGAGTTTGAGGCCAGTCTTAGCTACATAGTGAATTCATGGCAGCCTGAACTTCATAGTGAAACCGTATCTCAGACAAACAAAAATACGACTGACACCATCTCCAATTGAATTTTTATGTCCTAAATTCTGTTTAAGGTAAGTTTATATGCTTCTTCAATAGTTAAGAAGTCAATAAAATTAAGTTGTGATTTTAAACATAGCCTATAAAACTCTAGATTAGGAGTGAATGAGACCAGACACCTACCTCTTGTCTATACTGAATACCACAAGTCCCTTTCTGACCATGCCGACTAGCAAATTTGTCTCCAATCTGTGGAATTCTTACAGAGCGTACCTGAAGTCACATAAAAATAGGTTAAATGATGTTGATTTACATCCTGAAACCACTTACAGGGAGTACATAAGCTATACTCACCCTTATTTTACAAAATTTGTATCCTTCCTGGTTGAGGGTTACCATAACCTGATCCACAATGCCCGTCTCGCTGGTCCTGAGGAAAGTGCTGCAGTCTCGCTTGGTGTAGCGTCGGTTGGTGCTCTCCAGTTCATCTTCATTTTCAGGCAAAGTGACCGTTTTGCCTATGATGACATCATCCCCAGACACACGAACTCCTGGAGCTATCAAGCCATCGTCATCCAGCTTGTCATAAATGGCATGCCTCATGCCTGCATGGAAACACATAGCAGCTTCTGGGACAACTATTCCATGCAGCACTAAGAACATCATACCCACACCAAAGTGTGCTTTCTGCACTCATCCTCCAACAGACCTTGTGAGGTTCACCCTGTGAGCTTACCTCCCTTCCCACCAACTCACAACTACACAGAACCACCCTGTAAAATTTGAGTAACAAGAAGAAAGTCAAGGAAATAAAATACATCCCTCATGTACCGATGTTAGGAGTCAAACAACAGCTCTGTTGTGGCAGAGCCCACCTATTCCACCTCATAGGTACTTTTTTTTTTTTTTGTCTTTTTGAGACAGGGTCTCACTATGCAGTTCAGGCTGGCCTTAAGCTCACTTTGTAGCTCAGGCTGATCTCGAACTCCCAACAATCCTCCTGCCTCAGCCTCCCGAGTGCTGCTGGGATTACAGGCCTGCACCACCATGCCCGGCTTAGGTACTTTTTAAGTATCTTAAAACAAAATGTAAGTTTTCTCGACCAAACAATAAATGCTAGCCTATCTTCTTGTTTATTTTTAAAATGTTTATCAATGATAGCCAAATAGATTGCATCACAGTCTAGAAGCCAAGGAAAGCTCTTGTGCAAATGCACAAAGAAAAGACAAGAATAAACACAACTCCTCTGATCTCCTAAGTTTTCTTTCACTGCAGGATGGAACAGCAGGGAAATCTGCAGCAAGATCACTCAAGGAGGGTGCAAAGATTCTTAGAAAGTCATTTATTTTCTTACACACAGTTTCTAGGAATACACTCCAACATTACAGAAAAAAAGAGGCAGAAGGTACAACCTGGCAACAGGACTTAAGGAAAGTACCTTTGAATTCTACACTTACCCTGGCATGTTTCACGTGTAGGTTTCTCAAAAACTTCTTCTTGATCAAATCCTTTTTTAGATTCCTGTTCTTTGTAGGAGCGATAGAAAACAGACCTAAAATATATAAGGTCTTAATGGTCATTTCTATTTTCTTTTATAAAAGGGCTTACTTAGTATACACCAATAATTTGCCATCTAACAGGTAAGAGAATCTAAACCATGAATCAGGGACAAGTGTAATGGTATGAAGGGTGGAAGTTAAATGCTAAATGTGGGGCTGGGGCTGTAGCTCAGCAGGCAAATGCTTGTCTAGCATGCACGAGCCCCTCTTTCAATCCCCAGGACCACCTCAGTAAATGCAAGCACACATGCTAGATGGGACACATATGCTGCACTTCCACTCCTCACCCACCTGGACTCAGGCAAGTAGAAGAATTCCAGTTCCTGAGCCCAATCTCCACCCAACTAGAGCCAATTCCACCCTAACAAGCTGGAGAGGTGGCCACCCCATCCCCTCCAACAGCTCCAGCAGGGCTTCATACATTAAGCTACGATGTGTACCTCCTCACCCAACCCTGGCACTGGCCCATGAAACTACACAGGGGAGAATCCTCTTTTCTGAACTGCCTTTTTTTAAATTCCCTATTTTTAAAATAATCTTTATATGACATAGATTTTAGACCAACCTTTGTGTCAATAAAGCAATTAAAGTGAAGAAGCATAACAAAAAAAAAGTGACTTTGGGTGACTATAAATAATCTTATAAAAGAAGACAAAACACACTATAATGTTAGCAGCAGTTATTTATGGGTTCTAAGATAATAAATTCATAACTTTTTCTGCAGACATTTCTGAATTAGCTAAATGCAAATGTGCATTTGCTCACAAAAGACCCACACAAAGACACTGAAAATCCAGAGATACAAGGGGCAGGGTCTCTTCAACCAGATGCAACCACACCCACTCCTCCTATTTTCTGGCTTAAGTCAGAGTAAATCTATTTTTAAAGAATTGCTTGTATCAAAAAATGAGGGGCTAGGGATATAGCTCAGCAGGCACAAGCACCTGTCTGGCAAGCATGAGGTCCTAAGTGAGATTCCATGTACCAAAAAAAGGAAAAAAAAAAATCCTGAAAATATCACCATTTCCACCCTGTAGTTTCATAAATTTAAAATACTGACCGGAAAAACCCTCGGTCTACAGCTGAACGATTCATGATGACAGAGTCTTCTTGGTTGTACCCAGTGTATGAGGCAATGGCCACAATTGAGTTAATACCTGTGTAAGTTGGAGATGGAAAGCACACATTAAAGCATCACCTGGAAGCAAAGAAACATGCTGCTTTCTTTAAATCCACTGTATGCAGTCATGTTTGCCATAAATACTTAGGTGTTTTTATCAAAGTAATTATCCAAGTGTCAGCTGGAGACTTGGATAATTCCTCCAGGAATAACAATCTGTGAGCCACTTAACTCTGCTGGTCAAATGTTTCATCCCCAATATAGCCCATTCGTTTTCTTTTTCTTTCCATCTGTCTGTCTGTCCATCCATCCATCCACCCATCTATTGAGACAGGATCTCACTATGCACTCAGGCTGGCCTTGAGCTCACTTTGTAGCCCAGGCTGGTCTCTAACTCCCAATGACCCTGACTCAGCCTCCCAAGTGCTGGGATACAGGCATGTACCACCACACCCTGCCTCTAAAATAGCCCATTCTTATAATCATTGATTTCATATAAGCTACCTCATTACAGTATCTTTCCAAACCACTTTTTATGATCAAGAGCAACTCTGTGGAGCAGGGCATGGTGGTACAAGGGGGAAGGGGTCAATTCTGTGCCCTAAACAAGACAAGCAAGCTGAGTATAGTGGTGAATACCCAATACTTGGAAGCCTAAAGCAAAACCCATACCAGTTCAAGGCCAGGCTGGAATACACAGCAAGATCCTGTCTCAATTCCTCAAAAAACTAGGATTAGAAGTCCTATTTCACCCAGTTATTCCTCTTCTAGGTATCTTCCCAGAAGAATTAAAAACATACCACAGTGACATATGTATACCTACATTTATATGCATGTATTTATATATACATATATATACATATATCTTAAGATAGTTATACTATTACATATATGTATATATGATAGGCAAGATAGTTATATTACTAATTTCTCTTAGTTCATTGAAAAGAAAAGTCTATGCTAATATTGTTCAGACAATTAAATAATGGTATTTTTTATTCTGAGTAACTAATTTAAAAAATAACAATACACAGGCCGGGGAGATAGATCAATAGAATAAGCACTTGCCTGGCAAGTGCAGGGTCCTGAGGTCAATCCCCAGTACCACAAAAATAGAGATAATATACCCAATGTACTGTTACCCTCCTAAAATTATCCTTTGAAATTTTATCTTTTCTTTAAAATCTAAAAAATGAAGGGCCAGCCAAATAGCTCAATGGATTAAAGCACCGGCATGCAGACACAGAGGCTAGAGGTTCCATCCCAGGCCTGCTATGCCAGCCCTGGCCCTGGGCACTCTGAGACAGCAATTGAGACTGGGTGTGGTGGCACACGCCTATAATCCTATCTCTTGGGAGGCTGTAAACAGGAGAATCACTGAGTCTGATCTAGTAGTGAGATCCTGATCACCCTATAGACCCTTCCCTAAGCTACAAAAAAAAGAGATCATAAATACATATATATATATATATATATATATATATATATATATATATATATATATATATATATGCACCAAA
>PVKA01047624.1:0-14225 GCA_004027165.1 Ctenomys sociabilis
ATATAATTCAGCTATAAAAAAACCTGTAAATATAATTTCATGTATGCACCTTGTACAGTACCAAAACGTTATGAAAACAGTTTGCAATGTATTAATTCATCGACTCTGTATGGTTAAGGTGTCTTGAAACTGTCTGATTGACATTTGTATTTTAATAAAATAAAAATAAATGGAAAAAAAAAGATAAAAAAAAATAAAATAAACAACACCTGTAGTTCTAGCTCCTTTGTGGCCTTCTGTTAAATACTTTGCAGCTAAGCCTTTCTGGTATTCTCAGCTTTCCAGTAATCGCAGTCACTGTTCTTTCAGGGATTTCTAAGTAACCAGAATATCATGCAAACAGATTTAAGCAGTTGCTGTTCATTTCTGTTGTGATGAAGACTGAATGATTACATTTTAGGAAAGACATCACCTGAGATCTGAAGTCATCTTTGTGATATTTGCAAATTGTATTTGTTCTTATTTGTATCCTAAAAATAAGTATTTTCTCTAAAATACAAACCAATGTGCCTAAATTAACTAATTATGGAAAAACAATTGAAATATCTTTAAAAATTTAAATATTTAGATATATACAATACCTTGTTAGTTAACCTTAATAAATGGAGATGTATTGGGAAAAAAAAAAAAAGAAACAAAATTCCATTCTATGAAACTGGGGTAAAAGGCTAGCCTGTTTCTGTTGAGAATGGAGCTCACTGCTTAAATGAATGCATCCTAGTCTGGTTGTCCTTAGTAAATAATAACACTGAGGGAAAGGGAGGGGGAAAAAGCCTTTCTTCTCCAAGGAAAAAATTTTAAAGTTATATCTGCTAATGTAACATTTCCAACACCAGATGTGCCACCCTGCTAGAATACCACTGTTACTTATCTCATCAATTGGGAATACTGGAAGTTCTGTACAGGAGAAGCCTGGGTATTGGTTAGTACTTCTGCTGGAAATGTCATATTTTCGAGCCCATATGGCTCAACCTGGAAAGCACAAGGAAAGGTGTTAAGATGGAAATAGAATGACAGTGATGAGGTTTATACTAGCACTAGAAATGCCAATGTTACAATAATATGACACAGAGAGGAAAGCCCCCTAATGTCTGTCATGTTTCTGGAGGGCCAATTCAGCGTTCTGTCTGGAAGTTAGTTACCTCATGAAAACAAATATCAGCATGGAAAAGTTATTTATGGAGGAATCTATCCTCCTACAATTTACATTTAACACTTAAAAGGAATGCAGTGCATTTTGCACAGGCATGTTTTCACTTCCCTTACCTGTTGCTTGCACAACCTAGTAATTAGAACCCTTCTAAATATATCATTACATGTCACAATTGTTCTTTTTGTATATATCTAAATTCTTCTATTAGCCATAACTTTTCTAGGGATAGCATTTCCATTCTAAAGGCAAGGACCAGAATTTGGCTTCCTATACAACTACAACACCCATGCCAAGACTCTCCTTCCATGATGCTGTTCCAATATTTGCTAGACACTCTAAAGAAAATAACAACAACAAAACAAGATTGAATTCATAATAGCCATGATTTTAGGAATAATAGCAGTCTCAGCCATAGATGCTATACCTGCAATAGCATTGAGCCAAGGTATACGAACTGCCTGCTTTGTACAGCAGTGTCACAAGGACTCAGAACAATTATGAACTTCATAAAAGCATATAGATTCAGAGTTAAATGTTAAGATAAATGATTTAGGACAAGCTGCTGTAATGCTAGGCTATCAAATTGTTAACCTACAATGTCAACTTCATATAAAATGTGATTAGAATCCCTCTTGATTCTATGTAACTCTAATTCCATGGAATCAAATTCATTTCCCATGGGAAATTGTAAAAAGGCACTTTATTTCATCATGGTAATATTACCACCTTGATCCTGTCTCTTCAGCAACATATTGCTAATACATCTGACAAACAAATATCAGAATTTTCTGATATTGACCTGTTACAAGGCATACCTAATGGTATTGAAAACCTTATTCTTTTTCATGTTATTCCATGGTTTCATGGGAGCATAGTAATGATTTGTCTATGTTGTCTCTTTACTCTCTGTATATCTTGATTAGTCTGGTGACAAGGACAAGGCCAGCAACAAGCCGTGGATCAAAAAAAATCTACAGTCCTCGCCCTAATGTTTCAAAAAATTTCAGCATCAAAACAAAAATATGCAAATACACAAATATAGTTGTGAAACAGAATCCAAATGTCCTGAGGGAGAAAGGAGCAATAAACAGAGCCCAAGAACTGCAGTCTCTCTTGTAAATTCTGGCATGCTGGGATACAACTTGTAGATAACAGCTTCTTCTGTTGATGCCTTGTTTGTTGTTTCTGCCCTTACTTGGGATGTTAATGGCTAGCATTGTGTAAACTTAAAATTAAGAAAATCCTGCAGTCAATAGAGAGTATTTTGTGTTCACCAAAATAGTTATGCACCTTCCTTAGGACCTTTAACCCTCAGAGAAATGATATATGTTTCTGCTGCTGTAGGATCACATAGAGAGAATAATCTAAAGATTATATTCATCTCGTCTTGTTGTTGCTTTCAGCATGGACTCATAACATACAACATAGAACTCCAGCCATAGGTTCTTGGGCCCTGTAGTACCATGCATCCCTGCAGAGCTTATCAAGCAGTCATATTCAGAGTACTGGCAAAAATGTGCAAGTTTACACAGGCAGTAAAGCTTAATAATAACTGAACAGTAATTCAAAACACATCGGGGCCTTTTACAGCTCAGCATATTAATATGGCTTTACATTTTATACCTCATTTTTATACTTTTCTGCTGAATGTTTAAGACCAGGATAAAGCAAGACCTATATAATGTAACTTTTGCATTTGACAAAGTCAGTGAAATCCCCTAGGGATTTGACCCTGTACTGCAGTCCGTAGATCCTTTGTCAGACATGTGGATGAGTCACAGTCATCACTTGACCAATTTGTTCTCTGTAAAAGCCTGAGAGAATTTTTTTCTCTCCATGTGACTCTTCTTAGGCATACTCCATACTATCGATCACTTTCCTTTATGGCCCCAGACTTATGTCAACAACCTCTGACATTGCCAGTCCTACAGATAACCCATACTATTATGGACTACTGGAGCAGATTGGATTATTTTGCTGAAATCAGGGACCTACAATGTATGTATGGCAATAGAGTATCCATCACTGACAAAACTAAACAAGAAAATGAGATACAAATGAAGGACCATTTTGTATCTTTATATACAAAATAGTTAGGATAGATATACAGCTACTTCCTCTTAATTCAATGAGAAGGATTTGTACTAATAGTGTTTGGACAGGATATCATGGCTGCATCTTGCACTATAAATAACCACTATGAAGACAATGTGTACTGCATTAATTATTGAAACTGTTCTACTAATCAGTTTTGCAGCTGTCTCATTGCATTTGTTTCTCAACAAAGTTAACAAAACAAACACACATCTGAGACCGAACTAAAGGACAACTTTGCCATGCATTTTAGCACAGGGCCTGGTCCTTGGGTTATCTCCCTAGATTTAACACAGGATGATCCATCTTACACTAGGTCTAAGCATTATGAAGTGTGTGAAAAATTTTGTTTTCCCAGTTATCAGCCCAAATAATTTCTTACCTTCACCCTAGACATTTATTCATTTCATTCTAACATATGTCAGTGCAGTGTTAGGGTTACATTATTACATACAGAAAACAAGAGAATAGATGTGTATATTGTCTTATGCTGGCAACTAGTCTCAACTTGTTATACTGGCAATAGGAAGCTTAGGTCTGCATCCAATTATTTGTGCACAAAGAACCATTGTGCACAAATAATTGGATGCTTAAAGTCCCTACAGAAGCAATGAGAAAAAGGAGGCTGCCTTGCTTAGAGTAACATTGCAAAAAATAATAAGTGTCTGTGAAAGTGCACCCAATAATCAAGGAATAAACTGACACCTGGCCCAGACTTCCAACAACCACTGGTTAACTTCATTTTCAGCCTCTCAGGTTCACTGGTGAGAGCCAGGGTGAAGGTGTGCATTGCCATGAATTCTGATAGCCAACATGAAACTTATATAGTGGGTTCAGAGATGGGAAATCAGGGACTTTCAGAGCTGCACCTACTCTGTCTCAAACTCTGACAAGGGGGAAAGAGGTGAGAGGGATTCCCATGTTTTGTGGCTAAAAGAAGCAGTAGTTGATCCTACCAGTCTGGAGACTGCAGCCACTCAATTCTGACACAGGCCCAGCTATGGGAATCTACTGCTTGAAGGATGGGATTTCAACACTGTATTTCCCACTTACCTTGTTCCATCTCTGGCTTTTGAATGCACTATGTAGTGGTCCGCATATTATGCTGGCAGAGACAAAGCTGTGATGACAGTGAAAATTGGCACAATACCCAGGTTTTGTGGGTGGAATGGAGGGCACTGAATCCACAGATCACTGATAGAGAGGTAGGCCTCCACTTCTGCTCATTCCCTGCCTAGAGCAAGGGACTGATTCTGTCGTGACTCATCTACCTTGGTTAGCATCACCCAGAATGCACAGGATCTTGGTAAACTTTAGAGTTGCAGCTCCTTTTCCCCAGCAATGATGAGCAGTGTGCTGGAGGGCCTATTTTCCAGGCATACCAAATTCACACTCAGATTATAATGCTGTAACCTCCCACAGAGCTGAGAACATACCTGTGTTACTGAAAAGCTTTTCTAAGTGTGCTGTAAATGAAATAAAAGGGCTGAAATACAGGATATAGAGGGCTGTGAAGGTGGCACACTTTAGTGGCCATACTTTGCTCTGCTTCTGATTGTGAAATCTCATTATCCTGCACAGATGGGTCAAATAAGGAACAGGGTAGGCTGTGATGTGGGACCTTAGGCTAAATCTTAGCACCAGATCAGATTCACTAATTTATGCCACTTCCCATGTGGACCATTACTTCAGAGACTAGCAGGAATCCTAAAAACTAGGCGAGTAGAGGCAATGAGGGACTATTTAACCAGGATTCTGACCCAAACTCAAGTCAAGTGTTTGTAACAGTCAATGTCTCAGTGATGAGCTATCTGCGAGGGACTCTCCAAAAAGGCAGCAGTTCTTTAACCTTCCCAGGATGCTGACAAGTCCCTTCTGAACATATGGTCTACCTTAGGTACAAGTGATAGACCATTGACCTTAGGAACCAATAAGTGACGCTTATGTTAGTCATTGGGCTCTATGGTTCAAAAACACCTTTACAGCCAGAAGGTTGATCTAAATTTCCAAGTAACAGCCAATTCATGGTTCATTGTGATCCAAAGAACCTACTGTATCTAGCAGCAAACTGAAGCCCTCCTTGGCCCAGGCTGGCTTCAATTTTCACCCAGCTAAGGATCTTCTATCCAGTGCACCTGAAGGATTAGCAGTCAGTTCAAGAAAGCAGGCAAATCTGGTGACCTACATAGCCCATTCTGTGTCCTGCCTGTATATCTCACAGAAAGGGCGATTCCCTCAAGTTCCCATGATGTCTTGACTTCCCCAGACTATAGGATATAGGTTTTTTTTAGAAAAAGCACTCAAGGTATCTCTTCTCTAAAGCATGGCCTATGTATCCGCTGAAGTCCAGGATCTGGGATTATTGAGCTCAGCAGAGACATCTGTGAGCTCAGACATCACTGTCAGATGCTCTGTCCTTACTTGACTATGAGATAGGGAATCTGTATAAGTGAATACACTAGATGATATTCTCTCTCTCTCTCTCTCTCTCTCTCTCTCTCTCTCTCTCTCTCTCTCTCTCTCCCTCTCTGTCTTATTTCTTAAGAAAATATCATACATTATACCTTAAGCAGTATGGATCTCACTTCATACCCATATTTTCTTAAAATTCTTGCAGTCCCCACACGGGAGGCTGAATGCTGGTATTGCAGGGATGATCTACCACACGTACCAGTTATTTTTTTCTTTGTATGTAGGGAGTTGACATTGTCACATGTGCGACTCCACCATGGTTTCACAGGATCAGCCAGGGTAGCTAAATTGAATTTCAGCTATTGACCCAGACAGGCCAACCAGAGAAAGGGAACAGGCACAGAAAGCATGCAGAGGGGGCCAAAGTCCAAGAGACATTGTGGAGGTCTGTGCATGCTTATCCTTTCCCAAGTGCCCTGAAATTCTCCACATTTCACATTTCTTATGGGGGCAGAGATATGTAATCATGTGCTTTTGAATGAGTTACTGATAACATCTCAACATTCCTGGACTTTGAAAAGGGTAGATCAGCCAATACAGTGTGGAGCAGACTGGTGAACATAAATAGTCTCTCCCCTGCTTTAGTTCCTCAGCCACACTGTACTTGCCACTCCTAGTGGGCAAACAATTGTTCTAAAGCCATGACCCTGGGTCTTCTGCAGCTGAGCCTTACACTTCTATGGGCTTTGAAGACACAAGCTCAAAAATCCACTGATGAGAAATTGCCAAGTCCATCACTGAGTAATGCTCCTGTACAGCCAGATTTTCAAGACAACAAGGTAGGGTTATACAAAGATAGAATTAGACACAGTTGAGGGTACAGAGACAATAATAATAGAGCATTGGGGTGGTGGGCAAATGTACTCAATGTCTGAGGACTCAGGAAATCCATCTCCTGGACAAGTGAGATGAAGACATATGTAGTCTCTCTTGGCAGACATTAAAACTAAGGTTCTGAAAGGCCCACCAGCCACTTGGGCAGGTCAACCACAGCCCTGGAAGTTAAGAGCTAACTCATTGATCAGGGTGTATTCTGAACCAGCAGGACTGTATCTCCAGCTTTTTTCTCATAGCAGTCAATTTCTAGGTTGGAATGCCCAGAAGATTATCCCAGGGTAACAACAGCAACAACTTGGAAGTGTTACTCTTGGCCATAATTTGGCTCTGCCTATAACCAGCTCCTTGCAGTTCCAGGGAGAGTGGCATGCAATGGGATGGGCACAGAACACATTAATGAAGGAAAGGCCCAGCCACATAAACATGTTAAGCGCAACTTTTCATCTGAATGATGATCACAGCTACGGAGTCACCTCTGTCTGGTTCAAGTAAGTGTTCCATGTTCAGGGGCTCAGAGTTGTCCAAATGTGTGATTACCAGGGAGTTAACAAAATGAGAGAAGCTGTACTTTAACTCAAGGCTCTGCTGCATGCCATTCTTCCTCACTTCCTACATCTTTCACACTGACGCTTCCTATTTTCCTATTTCTCCCCTTTTCTTGCCTACATTCTTCTTTTCTACCATTTGAGAACACATTTGGCTTGATGCAGCATAAACTGTCTGTATAAAACAAGGCAAAATTATGGCAGTAGGGCCAGGAGAACTCATAAGGAACCTAAGAGTCTCTCATCCAGGGCTGATAAGGAAGTTGTACTTGAGCTTCACTCAAAGTTGGGGTATGGCATATGACTCCCAAAGGGCCAGGTCTGGACACTCTTGCTACAATGAATTGAAGAAATCCCCCAAGGTAAGAATGAACAGTTACAAGTGGGAGGTAGAACAGATGGGACAATGGAGGCGGCTGAGGTTGGAGCACTGGCTCATGGACCTGCAATGAATTCTGCCTCTGGCCCCTGGTTGGACTGAAATGGCAGCATTTCATTATTGAGAGGCATATAACAGGTGGTGAAGTGGCGAACTTGCCTCTGAAGTGGGGTAGAAAAAGCAGAGAGAGGGCTGCTTCTTTTTACTCCAGAGCTGGGGAAATGCTTGGCATGAAGCATATTAGATGTTCACAGTAAATTTTCAGTAGAGATGGAAAAGAGGATAAGTAAGACAAAAGCAGGAATCATTTTCTTGGGTCTAAGGTATGAACAGGGTGCCCCAATGAATAAGGAAAGGACACAGTGAATATGGCTAATCTAGAGGTAACAGACCAAGCAATACTCAGAGGGAAAAGTACAGGGGCATGGTTATTGGTGGGTCAGGGTACAGGTTGGGCTATCAAAGGACACATAACGCTCTTGCTCCATTTGCCTAACTTGACGGGGTGAAGAAAAACCTAGCCTATGTCTTTTTCCCCTAAAATATGCCACCTTATCTTAACAGTGATCAGGGATGTATTACACAGCGTCACACTCTTGTACCTAGTGACTTGCCTGGTCAATACATCATGCATGATGTTAATGGTGAGTCATGGATGAGAAAGGGCTGGGGCTGATTTTCAGAGACTGGATTCCTTTGGAAACCACAGGTCTCCTTGAGGAGCCACACAGATGTGTTTGGAAGGGAGCACATCCTGACTGGGTGAGGAGGAAGTAGAAAGTCTCTTTCTTCTGGAGGGATCACCCTTTGAATTCCACACTGCAGGTATCAAGGGATTGCAGAACTTCATCATGAGAGTGATAGAAAATCGATACGATGAGTTTGCCATAGTGTTCTACCAGGCGACTGTTGAAAACAAAGAATACATGAAGTGCATCCTCTATAGTAGGTTATCACACCATCTCTTCAAAAATCTGGCTCCTAATCACTTCTGTGGGAGAGCCCCCCAAAATAAAGCCCCCCAAAAGGCTTCACAATTCAAGTTCTCTCATGGTACAGGACTTTCCTCTGAACATTCATGGAAAAGGGATCTGGGGATTATTAGCTTATTCAACTGTGGGTATGGAATTAGCCTGTAATTCTGGCCTACTTACATCCTTACACCACTGGGGAGGCTGAGACAGAAAAATTGAAATCTGAGGGCAGCCTGAACTACATAGCAAGGCAGCATTACAAAAAAAGTAAAATGAAATTAATTACCAAGTTCACTTTCTTGCCCACTTACTTCAATCTTGGACACAGATAGGCAAAGGAAGTTGATCCATGGCCGGATGTTGCATTTTCTGGTAACAGCCATGTCTATGGGCTTCCAGTATAAGAATATCTACTTCACTGTACCAGGAGGTAAGACCAACTGAGGTGAGGGGAAGAGGATATTGGGTTTGTTTGTCCTGTTCTGCCCTACCAAGTAAAATGGAGAAGGGACATTGTCTCCTACTCCAATCCTTGGAGAAATGGTGGATCTCACCCTGGGAGGCATCAGTGCACAGATGACCCACTGGCAGGTCCTTTTTCTGTCAGTTTATCAAAAAAACATCTAGATCATAATTTCAAACACAGACCCACATTTCCCCTGCCTCAATTCCTGAGCCCAGCACCACTTCATATCTTCAATCTGGCTGCCTTATATCATCTAATCCTTGTCCATTGGCTTTCACAATTGTAACATGAAGTATGTCTTTTTGTTGACACAACATGGCCAGGTCAGTGGGCTTTACTCAGGGCAGAGTCTCTGGTCACACACCTAACACAGCCATAGTGTAAGCAGAATAAAGTCTTTATTATCTTCAAGGCATCAGGATTAGCCTTTCAAATTTCCCAAGCCCAAAAGCTGAAATCAAGAAATCCTAAAATCAGCTTCAGCTTCTTCAGGCTAAACCTGTGGCAGCCAAGCAAAATGCAGTGGCCTGAGAACTGAAATCATATATTGTTTCTCTTTCTCTTTCTCTTTCTCTTTCTCTTTCTCTTTCTCTTTCTCTTTCTCTTTCTCTTTCTCTTTCTCTTTCTCTTTCTCTTTCTCTTTCTCCTTCTCCTTCTCTTTCTCTTTCTCTTCTGTCCTCTGCTCTGCTCTCCTCTCCTCTTCTCTTTCTCTACTACTCTCTCTGTGTCTCTCTCCTTTCTCTCTCTCTCTGTCTCTCTCTATCTCTCTCTCTCTCACACACACAGATACATACAAAGTTAAGTACATAAAAACAGTGAAATATGCCTACACAAACATTGAAACACACCCATTCCTGTACTAATATTCTCTTTCTCCAACAGATGGATGCAACATTTATTACATTGACTGAACAGACAGTAAATATGGCTGGAGAAAGGTAGATGGGAGTAGAAGGTGGAGTGGATGAAAACAGTTTGCAATGTATTAATTCATCAACTCTGTATGGTTAAGGTGTTTTGAAACTGTCTGATTGACATTTGTATTTTAATAAAATAAAAATAAATGGAAAAAAAAGAAAAAAAAAAGAAAAGAAAGAAGGTGGAGTGGACTGGAAGGATAAGCCCCCTTTTGCTTTTCCAATACCCTAACTACAAACCATAACCATTTTATTTTGCTTTCCCTTCTTAGGTGCTTACTGTCTCAACATAGCTTGTTCTTCTTATCAATTCAGACCAAGCTATCATCCTGGCGAACTACTGACCACAATGTCAGTGAGAAAACTGGAACACCCTTGTTGATACCTCAGCACTTCTCCAAGTGTCACATGGCTGTTGGAGCCCAACTTGTCTTCTAAATAAACACTTGGCACTGAGACTCCAAGTTGTGCTTCTTGTGTGCTGGGCCATGACATCAGAAGATCAAAGATGGGCTCAATAAGCTTCACTTTCAGGATCTTCACAGATCCTATAGACATTAGAATGCTCAGAGAAGGAACAAAGAAATGAGTTCCATGCTCAGACACCATGCATGCCAATACCTGCATGAGGATGTCTTAGGCAAACCTATGCTTTATCCACTCCTTATTCAACTAGGACACACCTAGTACCAACTCTGAGTTTACCTCCACAACAGCCTTACAGCTGAGAGAAGTACTTTTCTAGATACAGTTCATGTCCACATATGGTTACCTGACACAAGTGCTGCATGAGCAGCCACATCAGCGTTAGATAGTGGAAGGCTCTACAGCCCTATGGATGCTGTTTCATAGTAATTAAAACAGGAGGTTCAATAGCAAGTGTAGAAGAGGGTGAGTAGCTGTGGGCTGATGGGCCACAATCACAGCATGTTGACCTCACCAGGTTGGAATGATGTCCATACTACCTTAGTCACTGTACTGCCTTCACCATGTTGATGTGCGGATCACCTGGGACAGCACTCTGACCACAGGCAGGAACAGGAGCAATAAGATGCTCCTAACCCAGCCTCCAGGGTGAGCAGCAACATGCCTGGATCTCAGTTTGATCCAAATGTCTCTATTATCAAGAAAAACAATACAAACTTTTCACATGCCAAAGAGCTAAACACACAGGAATGGATTTTGCCTCTTCCTCACCTTAAGTGGGTGTGACTCTGGAGGGTTCTGCTACCTAATGTACATACACACAAACTGCCATCTGCATACTGATTTTCAAGCAACAAATGCATTCAACTCAGGCCCCCACTGACAAAAAATTCATGAGACCGATGCATAACAGCATGTGTCACCAATCTGGAAAGACTTGAAGTAAAGGAAAGTTTGGAGCCACTTTGGCTTCCAGTTTGGAAGGAGAATTTTGCCTACCTGAGAGAGAATCCAGATACACAGGGACATGTTGGCTGTGTCCAGAGTCCCATTACCTGGTTATGGAGACAGTCAAAACCCTTTTTCACTATACTTCTTATCTCTCCCAGTGGAATACTCTCATTTACTAATATCTAATGTCTGTATCTGCCTCTTTTGATCAATTCAGGCTTGAAGTCCACTTTGTCTTAAAAGAGAATACACATTCCTGTTTGTTTTGGGTTTTCCATTGCATGTCGTGTTTTCCATCATTTGATATTTAAGTTGTGAAATTCATTTTATGTTAAATATGTTTCTTATGCACTGCATAAGATAGCATTGTTGGTCCATTCTCATAATCTGTGCCTTTGATTAATGGATTGACTCCATTAGCAATGATAGTTGTTATTGTCAGTATTTTTTATTCCTGTCACTATATTGTCTTCCTGTTACTGTTTTACTTTCTTGCCTTTCTCAATGATTCATAAACATAGTTGTTGTGCTCACTTTATTGAACCTTTTTAGCATTTTCCTATTTATTATTTCTTTAAGAGATATTCTTAAAATTTTTTAGAGTGCTGTAATAATAAATTGATTTATGTTCTCTTTATCAAGGAAATATCTGTTATCTCCATCAAATTTTAAAGATAACTAAGCAGGTTGTATCACTCTGGATTGAGAGTTTTCTTTTCCTTTTAATTCCTGAAACACTTCATTACAAGCATTAAATTTTGTGCTTGAGAATTTGCTGTAACTGTGAATGTGCTTTCTTTAAAGGTGATTGAGTGAATTTTTTTTCTTTATTTTTTAAAGAGAGTACAAAACAACTTTAAAACCGAAAAATTACAAGTAATTCACAATTTCACTTAACAAAATAATATGATTTTCACAGTATTGGTTATGCTGATTAATGTTGCCTTCAAACTAGTTGTTCATATTACCAGGTATATGCACATAAAATTGCAAGCAAGAAATATATAAGACATTAAGAAGAGAACATAAAGTATTGAAGAAAAAGAGACAAAAAGCATTACCTGCTTCTTTCCGTGGATGAGCATAAATCTACCATATAGTTGCCCACATAATCCTGCTTACAAACATACATATATCTCTCTCCCTCATTACCTCCACAGTCCTCCTGAATTCAGTATTCATTGCTTGTGAATAGGTCCATTCCCTTTTTGCAGTGTCTATTATACCCTGAAGATTTTCTTCTTTTCCAGGTTCTCACATAAAAGAAACAATGCAATGTTTACACATGCAAATCTGATTTATTTCATTCAACAGTATGGTCTCTAGTTTCATCCATTTACCCATAAAAGTCTCAAATTTAATCTGTATTGTATCTCAACAATGCTTTATTTTGTAAAAATACCACTTCTTCTTTATCCATTCCTCAGGTGATGGGTATTTCTGTTGTTTCCAAGATAGAGCTATGATAAACTGTGCTTCTATAAACATGAGTACATGCATATCACTGCTTTCAGTTCTTCTGCAAAAATCCCTAAGAGAAGAAAACAGCTGGGTAGAATGAAAGCTCAAATACTAACATTTGTCTGCATTTTGCCCATATCCAGAAACTTTGCCTGAGATTGAGATTAAGCACTGTTGTCTGGTTAATGTGACAAACGAACTATCAAAGCCATCAAATGTTGAAGCAGTTCATGACTATTGCTGAGGGATTTTAGTAAGATTTATGTGGAGAATCAAGATCAAAGAAGCCAACAAGATGATTTAAAAATCTTGTGAGTTTGGAGGGACACGGTCATAGAACTGCATTTCCCGAGATGACTTCAGAAAGTTCAGAATGCCATCGGCCTTCCTGTTGGTGATCTCCATGTCTTCCTGGGTGGGGGCTGTATCGTCCTCTGCACTGTTGCCCTTTGTAGCCTCCTCCATGACATTGGTGACCCCGGCTTCAGCAGACTAGGGCACATCTTCCTGCTCACTGCCAGTCTCCTCAGGCTGGTACATAAAGCTGACACTGAAGGCTTTGATCACTAAGCCAGCAGCTCTCTTATTTCTAATCTGATGTTTCTTTTTCAGCTTCCTTTCCTTCTTTTTCTTTATTGTGAGGCCATCTGTATGCTGTAGTGATTTTGCTTTTAAAAGACTCTGTTGTTGCTCTAATTCTGCTTGTTCTACTACGCGAACATTATTAGAATTGTTAAATTTTCTCTTCCGTTTATGCTTCCTAATTATTTTCTTTGGGTTATCATGAGGATCCTGATCTCCTTCTGTGTCACGAGCAATGGAGGCCTTCTCAGAATCATCATAGCTCTTAGGCTCTGGCAAGCATGGCACATAGCCCTCCAGGGGCAAACGCGCAGTATAGAGGTGGCGTGTCTGGATCTTAACGTCTCTGCCATCTGTCAAACGATCACCATGCTTGGACCTCACTGTCTCAGAGGTCACTTTCTTGAGAGGTGTTTCCGAGGTCAGAGTCACAGGTATCCCCTTTACTTGGCTATCTGAAACATTAGGAAAACGTTTCTTTAGCACTTTTTCAAGAAACACTTGTCTCTGGTGCACAGACATGTCCGACAGCCCAGCCAGGTTTCACGCTGCCGCTTCCAGATACTGTCCCTGGACTTTTCTTTTTTTAAAAATGTAAACATTTTTATTATATGGGTTGTTATAGCTTAATTTATATACATTTAACAGATAGGTAGCAAACCATTTGACAGGCAGAGTTAAAACTACAATTTGGGCAAGTATACATCATCATTTGATACTAAAATGCTGAAACTGTTAGGATTTTGGCAACATTTGCAGACAGACTAGGTGTCTTTTTTTTTCCATTTATTTTTATTTTATTAAAATACAAATGTCAATCAGACAGTTTCAAGACACCTTAACCATACAGAGTCGATGAATTAATACATTGCAAACTGTTTTCATAACGTTTTGGTACTGTACAAGGTGCATACATGAAATTATATTTACAGGTTTTTTTATAGCTGAATTATATCAAAGATTCAATA
>PVKA01047625.1:0-14234 GCA_004027165.1 Ctenomys sociabilis
AGTTATTTGAGGAAACTTCAGAGTGTTTTCTCTGCCTGAACTAACTTGCAACCCTACTATGAATATGCAAAGATTCTCTTTGCTTCACATCCATACCAGCACTTATCTTCACTTTAGGGTTTTGTGTGTGTCTATTATTATTATTATTAGCCATTTTTATTAGAGTGAGGTGATATCTCACCTTACCTTTTTTTGTTTTCTTAATGTTTTTAGTACAGGGTCTATCAGGTCTACAAGGTCTCACTACTACATCAGATTCATAGTGATCCTCCTGTTTTCAGCCTCCCAAGCACTGGGATTACAGATGTGCACCACCACACACAGTTTCAGTTGAAGTCTCAGCATGCCCCAGGGGCAGGGCTGGCATGGCACGCAAGGGCTCTAACCCTGGCCTCTGCACTCTGCCTAAGTAGGTGCATTAATCTGCTGAGCTATCTGGCCAGCCCTCACCCTACCTTTCAATTTACATTTCTCTGGTAGTTACTGATACTAACCGTTTTATCCTCTTCCTGTTGCTGACTGATAAGAATGTCTGCTTGGCTTTATTGCTCAGTTTCATTGTTCATTATTTCAATTGAGTTATATTGGTGTTGCTACGAGTATCTGGAGTTCCTTATAGCCTGAGCATTAAACTCTTATCAGATATATCATTTTCAAGTATTTTCTCCCATCCTGTAGATCGTAGTTTCACTTTGCTTAGTTTGCTTTGTTGTGCAGAAGCTTTTTAGTTTAGTACAATCATTTTTTTTTCTTTTCTCTCTCTCTCTCTCTCTGTATTTTAGAGAAGGGTCTACAGAGTGTTCAGGGTCTCACTACTAGATAGCACTTGTAGTAATTCTCCTGTTTAGTGCAGGGATTACAGGCCCATGTCACCACACCCAGTCTCAATTGCCTTCTCAGCATGTCCCAGGGGTGGGGCCTGCACAGCAGGCCCAGGGGATCAAATGCTCAGCCCCTGTGCTTGCTTGCAGACACTTTAATCCACTGAGCTATTTGGCCAGCTCTAGTTTAGTGCAATTCTATTCATATACTTTGAATATATAGAGTTTAAGTAACTTGATGAAGCACAGAATCATGTATTCTCCCTTATTCTTTTAAATTCCCATGGTACAATTATATATTAATAAAAATATTTATATTTGTTGAAATTTCTTAAATTATTCAACAGTAGCTTATCTGGTAATATTGATATTAATTTCTGTTTACCTACTAGATGCCAAGAGCTTTGCTTGGCAATTACATGCATTATCACTTCTTTGGTCACCTTGTGGCCATGAGCCATCAATGCATCAGAAACAGTGCTTACATAGGAGGCCAGGGAGATGGCTCAGTGGAATAAGTGCTTCCCTGTCAAGTGCAAGGGTCTGAGTTCAATCCCCTGTTCCACCAAAAAAAGTGCTCATGTAGGTTAGTCACACATGGCAGTGGGGCCACTAAATAATTGTATAGGTAGTATAAGCAAAAGAAAAATAAATCCCATGAATTACTAAGGGTGAAACAAAGTCATAATTGTATGATTTCTATTTATTTTCAGTAATTCTCTAAGTTTCCAACGGAATACCAAGGAGCCGAAGGTTAGTTTTAATTAGAAGTTATTCCCTGTGAGTTAGATGGTTAATAAATGTAGGGCGAATGGCCAGGGCATGCTCCAGTTGGCCTTACTTGCTGACTCTTGAAAGAATGCTTTTCCAGAGAATTCAGATTTTCCTGTCTTTCACGCTATATGCTGTACCTCAGAAGATTTCTGTCAAGGATGAGCTCTAGCTTTTAGTTACCCTTGTACGGGTGGAGAAATTTCCTTAGTTTGTTATTTGTAGGAGTAGAACATGAACAAATATAACACTGTTTGCTCTCACTCTCTTCTGTTAGTAATTAAGATGGTATTTTGGCTTCCATGTTTCTTTGTTTCCTTGTTTTTAAAATGTGAAAAGGGGGAGTTACTTAATGCAATTTCTTGGAAAGATTCACAAACCCATTTTTGTAAAATTCTGTATGTATGCTAACTTTCAAGTCTGGAAAACAATTAATATATTTACATATATACATATACATACATAGATTCCTAATTAAATGCTGCCTTCTTTAGAAGGAAAACTTAATTATTTGTAGTCTTTAAAATAGCTGTTTGCTGTTATAAAATATTCATATTTTAATATTTACCATTATTTTAATCATGAGCCCCCAAATAGATTGTACAGTGGGAGAAATATGCAGCCAAGTCTTGATCTCCTTCTATTACTAAGGACACTTTCTAATCAGTTGGCAGACTCTTGGGGTAACCAAAGAAAATCACCTTCTTTTAGCAGTTACAGACCCACACGCACATCACTGCATTGCATGTTGGTGGTAGACACAAAATCCCTTTGGTCCAGTAGAAGCTATAGTCGACTTTAATGGTGACATTTTCTTCCAAATATCACTAACTTTTGTAGAAGCCAGCAGCTTCAAAGTGCTGGAGGCAGCAGGCGTGGGATCAGGAGACATTTATTCCCTCCTCTGTCACTATATTTCTGCTCACTTAGCCTCGCTTCATTTTGCCCATGCACAAAATGAGAAAAATAACTCTTGCCTTTTTTCTTAGCAGTGTTAGAGAGAAAATAAATAGGTGCTGACATGCAAATTGCATAATTTTAAACTCTTGCCTAAGAAAACACATGCATGCATACCACTCAGCATGCTATCATTGTAATTAACCTTAACAGTCCATCAATTTATGCAATGCCATTTTTCTTTTGTTCTCTAATTCAAAATGGGCTTAATATGTGACATTTTTCTCCAAATATCACTAACTTTCACAAAAGGCAGGGACTTCAAGGTGCTAGAGGCTGGGTCGTGTAAAATGGCACAGGAGCAAGCTCTTTGTCTCCCGCAGGAAAGCTGGCCTTCTCCAGTTCCACGAGAAAAACATCACCCTGGAGAGCTCCTTTCCCCAATCAAGAAATGAAAAATCACTTGTACGTGGCAAGTTAAGCAAATAATAGTGGAAGGATGCCAGTTTTAGGAAAAGATGCATTGATGGATGAGGTAAGAATAAAAATGCGATGCCTGCTTTATTAAACAGCAGCCGCAGATCTAACTTCTACCTGTGAGAAGAAACTGACAAAGGAGGAACAGTAGTGTCAGGGAGCAGAAACCCAGAAGCATCCGCAGTTTGAAAGGAACAAAAAAGCACAGACTGTATCCAGAGCATAAAGACAAGTGGCATCTGCTAAGACACAAGAGAGTTGGTAGAAGGGGATTACAACTTGAATATAGAAAGCAGCAAATTAGGGTCAAAAAAAAAAAAACCATTTCTGTTTTTGTTGTTTATGAACCTGAAAACACTGAAAAGACAGAGAAAATCTCTCACAATGTAGCAAAGTAGAGACGTCAAAGTAGCCAGAAAAGGTCATCTTAAATACTTCCACAGCACAAATTTTGTTTTGTTTCAGAAACCCAATTAATAATTGCATCTCAGTACCCTTTTAAAAGTAAGCAAAAGAAATAAGGCATTGTTGACAAACAGCCCTGAAAGATTGCAAAAATGCTCTGCAGTAGTTGTGTCTGCAGCCTGCAGCTAAACCCAGCTGTTGGTTTAGGGTGACAGCTGCAGAAAGCAGGGAAAGTTAAAAGTATTATTCAAAGTTGGGGTGATAGGTTTGAAGGGTTTGTGTTCTCCTTTTGAAGTGATCATTTTGCCTGATTACATCAGAGGCTTAAAGGAGATCAAAAGCTCCAGATGCTGTAACCTGATTTGCTGGAAAGACTTCTAATTGAATCAGACACGAGCAGAATATAATTACGTAAGAAGTAATAAAATCTCTGATGAAAATTTGGAGCTGGGAGGTTCAGATTTCTCTCATTCTTTTACTGTCTCCTTTACAAGAGACCTTGATAATTATAGATGAGCTTCGTTTCCAAAAATTTAACAACTCCTGTCTAGAAGGGAAAGTAAAAGAAGACTAGGAAAATTCACAGAGACTTTTCAATATTGTTATTTTTGATATAAGAATTCTATTCACATAGGAAGAAAGAGGGTACAGGATAGATATGTAGTTATGATGAAAAGAATAAACACATCTTCTGATCTGAAGTTACAAAAGAGTATTTGGGCAGATCTGACAAAGTCTAATCCCCAACAAAACCAGATGGAGCAGAGAGAGCGAGAGAGATTCTAAGTTCAAAAACAAATACCTATTTCTGAATATTTTTTAGAAGGCATGTCTATCTGTTCTTCCATCTTAGACAACACTGTCTGCACAACTCCTGTGTTCTCATTTTGAAAAACAAAATGAGAAAGCAGTTGAGATGTTTACGTCCAACTCAGTATTGACAGGCAGTCAAAAAATATTCCTTAATACCTACAGTGCTCATAGTGCCAGCATGAGCACTTGGAGATCCATAGAAGTACAGATAATATCTTTGAAACAAAGACCGTGCACAATGATTCCAATGACAGAGGGCAGGTATGTCCAGGGCTTCCTACTACAGACTAGCACTAGAGGTGGAAGCAAATGCAGAGGATGCAAGAAGACATTTCTTACAGGAAACTGATTTTTTCTTTTCTTTTCACTTTTTTATTGTTAAAAGATTCCAGGCAGGAGCTAGCACAGCCTCGTTCTCCTTGCTACGCACTGCCACCTAACGGTGAGCAGGCAGTTGCTAGCTAACTAGTTTTCTTTCCCATGGCTGAAAAATAAATGTCCTAATTAATTTCCAGATGCCCCTATTTTTCATGCAGCATTAATGTTAAATATGCAAGTGCGCACTGGGTCTTATGTCTATAATCATAAAATGAAAATTCTGCCTAGAGTTTGAGATTAGTTTAGGGAAGGCAGAAAAAAAATTCCTCGCTGCTTATGACTTTTATAGCAAGGTGAATTCTCAACCCTGCTTTATTTCATCTCAGGAAGCAGGTATCAGAGCTTGTGGTCAGGGGATTCTAAATAAATATGCTCAGCTGTGCTAACGATGATAAACTTAATGTTCAAATGTAGCATTTAATGAATGTTTCTGCTGATGCTGGTAGTTGACTTGTATCTCATTAATTGTGATACAATTAGCCACTCTTTCCGAAAGAAAACATTTTAGAAAACTAATTTTTTTTATGTTTGAAAGATTTGAATTTTCCAAGGTAATATGTTTTCAGAATCATGGACAAAAGGAAATGACAAGTAAAAATACATTTTGTGACATGCATATGAAAAATGCATAAATACAAAGCTTAGTAAGTGCTCATTATAAATAAATGCTATCAAAATATGATTTTTGGAAGACCCCATTATGAATTAAAAGAAACAGTTTGGTTTTTTCAATCTGGTAACAAGAACATTATGACATTTTTCCTTTAGAAAGAATTATCAAATTATTTGCTTGAAAAAAATTGATCAAATCAGGCCAGAAGAGTAGCTTCCATGGCAACCGGTGCATTAGGAGATCATAGATGTTCTGTATCCTCATTTAGCATCTTGGTTGATAGAATTCAGAGAAATTCAGTAGGCTCTAGATGAACTGAAAGATAAAACAGATCATGCTGATTGGTGAAATCTATGAGATTACCAGGGCAAATAATCAACAGATACCCAAAGGCAGATTGAGATATTTATCAGACAGTTTAAATTGACCCTGGACACACATTAATCAGAAACTACCTTCCATTGAAAAGAACCTCTCTCCCATTTCAGTCCACAACAAATGGAAAGGTCTGTACTCACACACTTTGTTATTCAAATCACATTCTTAAATGCACCAGAGAAGCTCCCTGTTCAGGGGACTCAAACAACGCATCATTTTGTAAAACAGAATCTATTTATAGTACAGATGGTAACAATTTCCACTCCTTCATGTATTTGGTAAATAATGATTCTCAGATATTGAATTTTCTTAAAGTAATACAGCCATAATTTAGAAATAACAAAGTGCCAAGAGACACTTTCAGAAATTACTCCTTGAGAATTCAGATTGCAAAGGTGCAGCACTGTGAGAAAGAATTTTTACAAGATGATTATCGTCTATTTGGCTGTGCAAGAGACAATATGCATTTGTGAGTTAATGACACTTATTGTCACATAATGAATTTTCTTCAATTTGGGGTTTCAGGCTGAGTTTAGCCCAGCTAAAATCCAATAGCCTAGATTACACAATATTGTAACTTGGTGCTTCAAGAGGAGGAAGCTAATACACTGTTTTAAGTTTTATTGTAGGCAAATTTAATTTAGTTCTTTGATTTTGATACTAATTCCAATTTGCAACACACTGTATTATTTTTAGATTAGTAAATATATTGTTCTGTGATTTGCCTTTGTGCAAATAAACATATAATATCTGAAAGAGCCCCAAAAAGCAACAGACTTCAACATAAAAGCTTCAGGTTGAGAGTCTGTGCGTGGTGGCGCGCACCTGTAATCCCAGCACTGGGGAGGCTGAAAACAGAAGGATCACTGCGAGTTCAAGCTGCATAGTGAGACCCTGCACAAATACAAGAAAAATGAAAAACAAAAGCTTCTAGCTGAAAGTCAATTTGGTATTTAAAAATTTGGCTTGAAAGGAAATATTTTAGTAAGGACTCAATGTAATACAAATATGCCGGCCATATCATTCTATCAAAGTACTACTGCATAAACTAAAGAAAGGATAAAGCCTCTTTCCTTCTCAAAGGTAATGTATTTTACACTAAATTAACTTTAAGTATTAAAAAATACTGTACATAAGGTTTTGAGTACAAAAACCACATCTACCAAAAAACTGCCATCAATCTGGAGAAAAGATTTGACTCCTACTCTTACTAATTACCAAATTATTTCCATTTTGCCATACAGGTTGGTATCTGTAAGAAAAAGCCTCATAATAGTGGTGAGTGCACTAGAAACTGTTATTCTTGTGTTGCAGAGGAAAATATGCATTTTATATGATGGCATCTAACAATTAGGGTTTCCAAGAAAGCTTTTTATATTTAATATGGCATTTACACAGCACATTGCATCCAAACAGATCCCAGCAATACAAAAACCATCCCTCCAGTATTTGGCACGTTCTGAGAGACAGACAGAACATCATTTTCAGCACCAGAAAATCAGGGAACACAGCATGATAGCTAACCATAGAGTCCAACTGCCATGTTCTCCATGAGAGTAAGCATAACACCCAACGATCTTAGCTTTCCTGCAGGGGACATCGCTTTGCACAACTTAAAACTATAAAAGAGTTCCTAGATTTTGTGCCACTAAATCATCTGCCTGAACACGATGCCTCTCAATTGCATACAACACAACCCATTATTGTATTTTTGCATGTACTGTAGCTTAATTTCTGAAACAGAATGAAATGCAGGGAAGATCATCTATGAAAAGAGTTCATCTTGGCTATTCTCTATATTCAGCAAGAACAGACATTCTCTTTAGTCTTTGAAAAGTATGAAATGAAATGATTTGGAAGCTCTGGTGCACTTTAAATCGTTGTCTGAAAGATTAGGTGATGCTACTCAGAGGATGATAATTTAGTGGCCAGTTAGCCAAGGCTAACTCTCAGAAGAAACCTGAAATGCTTACATTTAATGTCTTAGACACCAAGGGAAGGCCCTAAATGGCTCCAAGACCCTCACTTCCTGCTTCCATTCTTTCACTCCCTCATATAGTGCCTTCCTACTTTGTACCAGGAATAATCTGTATCATCAATGGTTTAGGGCACAAATAACGGAAGGTCACTTTGAAGATTAAATTGCTGGTGGTGGCTGCGTCCATCTGAGCAATTCACGTTCTCTTACCTTTCAATCTCCCATTTCCTGTCCCCCTAACCTTTCTCCACCTATAGCTCTACCTCTACATCACTACCTCTATCATTTCTGTCTATCTGTTTGTCCTATAAAGTTCCCAACGAAAACAGTGATGCTGACAGACCTTTGGTGACTTTGGCCAAGTCTACACAGATTGGCTGCAAACTCAGAAAAGACTGACTCAGCAATGGAAAAGCTCTCAAATTCCTAACTTGTCAGTAACTGCAGGATAATAAATGCTGGTTGTTCTAAACAATAGTTTAGAGATAATTTTTACACAAAAGCAAGTGATAAAGATGTGGAGATATATCTAGAAATTTTATATTTTCTATCAGTTGAAGAGTATAATGATAAATAAAATTTCTAAAGTGTGGGAAGTGAAAAAAATAAACTGTGGGAAGTGAATATTTACATAAAACATAATGCATAAGATTTAGTTTTTTTAGACGAAGGACTATAATACCTAAATCATAGACAATTGAGAAAAGTTGGCAATCTTGTCTTAAAAAATGGTAACATTGTTCTGTAGTATGCAAAATATTTGAGATAACTGAAATATAGTAAGACCTCAATTCACAAACACTTCTGTCCTTGAGCAATTCAGTTCACACACAAGCATTATGTAAAATTTCGCCGCCATCTGTAAGCTCCGTATCATCCAGTAGGAACATGATCTCAGTCATCTTCTCCAGAATCATTAATGAACCAACAGAGGTGAGCAGAGGTACCACTGTACACTGCCTGGAGAGACACTTGAGATGGGATGAACATCTGCGAAGAGCTGCCAACACCCATGAGATGCGTAGCCGGACTTACAGCAGCATACTGGAAAGTAACAAGGAAAATAGGAAAGGGCCCAATTTTGGTCTAAAACCTTCTCAGTGCTTCAAACTACATAGCAAGAAACTTATTTACAAAATGAGGAGCCCTACTTGGGAAGTGCATGACTGAAGGACAGGAGAAACCTGGGAGAAACATAAGAAGGAATTCACATAAGGGCATGGACAGATAGTGTGCTCAAAGGAAAAAAGCGAAATAAAAATATTATCCTCTAATATTTCTTTTATTTTTGTATACAATGACTGATTTTCTATCTTTGTAAGATGAGATTTTTAAAGTAAATTCCATGTCAAAAACTTGTAGTGTATCAAGAACTACAATTTAGGCAGCACTTTAGGTAATGAAAAGATGTCTAAGAGGTGAGTTCTAGGGTACCATGCCTGATGTGTTTTTACAAAACAGAATAATTTTTAGAAAAGATATGGTTCACATACCTGCATGCAAAAGCCTTAAAATGAAAATTAATTTGAGTCTAGGATCATTTGGCTTCATATTCATGTAGAAAGTGGAAGATTTCCTACTTAGGAAATCTTATCTTTTTATTTAACTCTTTTCAGAATTCCTTTCAAAAGATTTCCTTTACCAACTATATACTTTTCATCTTATTCTCTGATTCTTAATACTGTCTGAGTTGTGAGAAGGTGACTGATATTTCTTTTGAGGTTAGTTCAAACAACTCTCAAGGGATCAATAACACAAAATCTAAGAAATTTAGCATCCACCCCCTGCCAGGTCTGGGAAAAAGATCTAAAATCCTCAAAACACATGACTTGTTTTTTCTATTATCAGACACATTTCTTTGAACCACTGTTTTAAAATGAAACCAGCCCACTTCTTACCCAATATAACCTTGTTACAGAATAAATAAATGAATACTAAATATCCCAAGTCACCTGCAATAAATCTTAGAACTAATTAGCATATTATTAAGTGGTTAAGGCATTTTTCCATTGAGCTTTAAGAGAATATTTTAAATAATTTTCTGTCATCTATGAAATACGATATGCCTTGCCTTCTCTCAGCAACCCATGTTCGCGCTTTTCATGGGGATTTTCCTGCAGAGGCCTGTTCGCCTGAACATTCTATATCCCACATTTTGTATATTTATGGACAGTAGAGAATGAAAGAAATGTATTATATAGCAGGAATACATTTTCTTTTTTAAACAGTACAGTAAATAAGGTGTATTGAAAGCTAAATTACATAGCTGCCTCTTGAATTAGTAAGATTTAATTTCTGCAGTCTAGAATTTTTACCAAATAGAAGACTTATTTGCTTTTTTATATCAGGTTCAGTTAGGGTAAACTAACTGTAGATAAAAATCAATTATTACCCATAATCAATATTTCTCACATTATTATCAGTGGGCAACAGGCACCATAACCCACTGAAGTGCTGCTTGCTCCTGTGTCCCCATCCTTCATTTACTTATTTACACTCTTCCACATCTGGTAGATTTGCTTCATTATTCTTTGATCAAACCAGACCACCAGAAAGCCACACTATGATAAAATCATATAAACTCAATATTGTTTTATTTTGCATATTTATTATGAACATTGACCACTACATCACACAATTCCCTTGCTGTGAATGAGCACAAAGTGAATGACTTTGAGGGAAATGTTGGCTTCCCTAGAAAACAGCATCACTTTTATCCCTGCTTCTTTTCTCCTTGTTCATTCTCCACTTCTGTACGTACCCCACAGAGCAATAATAAAGAATCTGCCCACAAGTCTCTGCAGACTATATTTTTTATAATTTTCTATTAAAAAGCCCTCTAATACTACCTGATTTATAGTTTTCAGGCTCCACTTCCTATAAGTTTTTTAAAAAACGAACTACACTCCCTTCTGTCAATTTTTCTTAACCTTCTAGCACAAACATTATTCTATCATCACTGAAAGTGGAACAACTATCTCAGCGGTGAATCCTTTCTGTGGTTGAGTTGGTATAATTAGACCAAACCTAATTCCAATAACAACATAGTTTTCTTTAAAAAAAAAAATTGAAGATTTCCACTCCCTCTCAACCCTGTGTTACAACATTTCCAATGTTGTAAATTCAAAGATGATTACTATGTTCACCAACATCAGGTTCTAAAGCTTACACATGTCTTCAGAGACCATGCACTAGCAATTTAATTCTCAATGCAACAGTTTTATTAAGTGGGGCAAAAAAAAAAAAAAAAGAGGCTGTTATGTCAATAGGGTTCTGACCTCGTAGATAGATTAGCATTCTTATAGAGAGAATCTGTTACATATTGTGAGTGAGATTTTATAAATCCAAACTCTTCCCTTCTTCTGGGCTCTCTTATTCTCCCAATGCCACCAAGGAGACCTAAGAAGAAGGTGCACCCCAGCTTCCAGCATCTTCATATTGGTCTGTCCAACTTCTGGGAATAATCCTGGTTCTGTACACAATGCATTGTCTCAGGTATGCTCTCACAGCTTCCAAAAATGACCTATGACATCACATGCTCCTACCTTTAGGGTACATCAAACATGTATCAATCCTACTTTATCAGTCCTACTCCAGTGCAGCAGAACTGTATAAATCACTACTTCAAAATTTATCAACTGCTAATTTAAGAATTGTCTTCAGATTAAGGAAGAGGCTAGTACAGATTTACATGACAGAGTCTAACTGCCCAGTATTTTTTTTTTCTACTGGGGATTGAACTCAGGACCTTGTGCTTGCCAGGCAGATGTTTGTACCACTTGAGCTATCTCCCCAGCCCCTAACTGCCCAATTTCATAGGACTATCACCCTTGGTACACAGAACAGGTTTTGCTCTCTGTTATTTTATATATGGCCAACTAATCATCTAATCTGCTTTTAATATTAAAAGGTAAGTCACTCAATTTGACATTTGCCCTAGATATTATCATCTGATCCTCCTTGTTCATAATTCACAAGATTATTATTTTACCCTGACCTACTTCATATTTCAGTTTAATGAAAAGTTATCCTCAATATATGCATTAAACCAGACCTGTATGAATTTGTATCTGATTAATCACTCGTAGTCTTCAAGATCATGGCTCTGCTTGTGCCAATTCTGCCACAAGCACAAAAATAATATAGAATAACTGCTATATGTGTTTTTATCAAATTAATGAGTCTATTTTTCCACCTGATAATTTCAGCAATGTTGAATCTTATCCTAATAAATTAAGGTTAACCTGTACAGCTTGCCCTGCATAGCTATGTTCAAGTTGAGTAACGGCAAAGATGGATTAATGAATTCATTGGCATGAAATATATCAGGAACCCTTGAAGAAGAGTACCTTGTGTGGTGCCCCTAAAAACCAAGGTACTCGAGTGAGTAGTCTGGGGGTCAAATACATTGATTATCCTTCCACCTTTTAGTTCTGGTTCCTTCTCCTTCTACATAATTCTAAATACTCACATCAGTAAATTATCTCACAATGTTGCTACAAATTTATCAGAATTTCATTTCTAAAATTTGCAATGTTTATTTGCATGGCATTCAGTCTAATAATAGAGAATCTATCTGGATTTGGGATACAACATTTAAAATAACCTGATAAACATAAATTATCAGAACAATATTCATTCTTTTAAAAATTCTATTCCTTCTAAAGGAAAAGCCCTTCCCTGTTAGGACACAAAGTTAATGAAAAGATCATTAAGAATTAACCCTATAAGAAGACTTTTGGATACAGAAGTTGGAAAGCATTTTTTTAAGCAATGATATTTTTCACAACTATCTTTTTCCTCATTGCATTTACTCGTCAATAATGTAGAATTACTGAGAAGAGTAGAAGGCGCTTTGATGATGGGGTAGGCACAGTACTATGCCTATTAACAGTGTGCCACGGCTGCCTCTCCAGAGTAAACTGAGAGGCTGACAGTGACTTGAAATGGCGATTTTTTCCTATATGCACTGGTTTATGGTCATAATCGTCCAAATCAACGTGTCATGTTAAGGTCCAGAAATAAAGTGGTCTTTAAACGTCCAAAGAAAGTTAACAGCTTACCTCACTGTATCTCTCATAAAAACTTGGAATCACAAAAATCAAAATGATGAATTCGATTTTCTGCTAAGTCTACAAAGAGAAATATATTTTGAGTAAATCAGGGCCCCTGACCTTTCTATTCTTGGATCTGTAAAGAAGGGGAGAAAGAGAAATTCAGATATTTTTTAATCATATAATTTTTTTTTGTCTTTTTGAGG
The DNA here is from genome assembly GCA_004027165.1 of Ctenomys sociabilis. Taxonomy (NCBI): domain Eukaryota; kingdom Metazoa; phylum Chordata; class Mammalia; order Rodentia; family Ctenomyidae; genus Ctenomys; species Ctenomys sociabilis. Next base: position 12,792 of record PVKA01047625.1, read on the forward strand.
CAGAGTCTCACTGTGCAGTTCAGGCTGGCCTTAAGCTCACTTTGTAGCTCAGGCTATGTACCGACTCTTATTTGCAAAGTGCATTCCCACATATATCTTTGCCACATACATAGGAAGGACTGAAAATACTTATTAGCACATATTTAAACCTATAGCTTCAATGAGCACTGCCAACTGTCCCTTTCTCAGATCAACATGTTACATTACTTTCATATAAAAATTAAAAATGTCTCCACACTGTTATTTTATTTCATCATAGGCACTGATCATAAAGCAGAAATAAATCAAGACATCCTTGTCCTAGACTAAGCATAATGACTAGAATGTGTCACAAACACCAAAAAAAAAGACTGGAGCCAAAACTGTAGGATAAGTGAAACTCAGGAGAAAAACTTCCACTTTTCTCAGAGGCTAGAATTGAGAAACAGAAGTTCAGCCTCAACCTCACCAGTGGACTGAGGAAATCTCTCACCTTGCACTTGTGAATAAAGTAATGAGATCTGAGTATTTGTAGTAAAGTACATATGGGGTTAGTTTTAAGTGTTAAATGGTGAACAAATGTTCCCAAGAAGTGCAAGATAATCTAAAGGGAGAGAATGGCCAACCATTAATTATGTGATTTAAAACTTAGAAGTAGATGGAAATTAGAGCACACAAGGCATTTATCATTTTATCTGACGAAATACACCTGAAAGTAGCATGTAATCAAATCAAGATTTAAAATTATTTTTGGAAATGAAATTCTGACTGAAGTTAAACAAATTTTATTTATCAATGCATACCAATTGTTTCTCTTTCTTTAAAAAAGGAAAGTAGCTAAAAATTTCAATAACAGCTGACCAGAACTTCAATGATTTAATAGTATAATACAAGTACTGAAAGTACACATATAGACTAGACAACATTTTTCAGAAAAATAAATGGAAGGAGATACATGAAAAAGAAAATGATTTTCACATTTTTGAAGGAGAAAATCTCAGTGCAGATAAGTAAAATTGGGAATATTACATGTTTTTCTATGCCTGACATTTAAAAAGGTGATGTTGGCAACTTATAACACTGTTCTCCAAAGTTCAGTACTAGAGACAATATGTTATAGAAAATGAGACTATTGTTACTGAATAAGTTTGCAGCATACTACTTTAAACATAGATGAACCGTTTTGTTCTACTCAGGATCCTTCAGAAAAATTTCTTAAATTAGTATACAACATAAAGCTCTAAGAGGGTATGGTTTTCGGCCTTTTCATATGAATATAGATATGAAACCTCTTTTTAATGATGTTTCATAACTAGTCTTATTAAATGCAGGAATTGGAAAATACTGATCCAAAATATGCTTGAAAGATCATCATATCAGTGTCCTTCAGATGAACAGAACCAATGGGAAAAAGTATGTCAGATAGATAGATAGATAGATAGATAGATAGATAGATAGATAGAT
>PVKA01047626.1:0-14180 GCA_004027165.1 Ctenomys sociabilis
TTCCCATCCTGTACTACCACAGGTAGGGATAGGACCATGAAGCACTTGTGAATTTCACAGCCTACCAAAGGCTGAACCCTAATTGCAGGACTATAGACCATCACACACATGAACTCCAGTTTACCACCATGTCATTAATAGTCTATTTACTGCAGTTCCTTTCACAAGCAAACCATATCTAGCTTTCAATAAAAAAAACAACTGCCAGGTATACTGAAATACAAAAACCACAAATTGACGACAGAGAAAGCATCAGAAGCACTCAGGTAGGACAAGAGGCTGAAACTGGCAAACAAGAAATTGAAAAGACTACGATTAATAAGTTAAGGGCTTTAATGGGAAACAGAGCTCACTTATAACTGGAGAGATTGAAATTCTAAGAAAGAACTGAAGAGCAATAGTAGAGATCAAGAGTGTTATAGCAAAATTGAAGAATGCCTTTGATGGGCTGAATAGTAGACTGGACACAACAAAGCAGAAAAAAATCTCTAAGCTTCAGAATAGTTTCCAAACCTTCACAATAATTTCCAAATCTGAGAGCAAAGAGAAAAAGAACTGATAAAAAGATATTAAAATATCCAACAACTATTAAAGCCAAAACATATATAATGGGAAATACTTGAAGCAGAATGATATATAATAAAAATTTGTGTATCTGCATATATAAACCAGTTAAATTTCATCTTCTATACTTTTCTCTTGAAAGATAGGACTAAATACCTTCACTATAATTTTAGGAAACTTCTTCAGAATTAGTTAATAATTCATACCAAGGCAATATCTTCAAAGCCATACTTTGTATTCAGCAATACAGTACAGAGCTCCTGTAGACTGTCACTGTGAAGGACTATAATCAGGCCTAAACAAGCACTGGCAAGTCCTAGGCACACATGCTGTTGTAGTTGGGGTAGCTAGTTGTTGTCATTTTTCCCTGTGTAAACCAGCCGTGCCTTAAGACCCTTCTCAACATAATACATATGTCACTCACTTTCCATTTTCTGAAGAATGCACACAAAATAAATTTTGCTCACCAGCATTCCCTAAGATGTTTCTTGGCCAATTCCTTCTATAAAACATGAAGAAGTGCCAAAAATAGAGTCAAATAAATTTCAAAAATTTGGCTCAAAAGTACAAATTCTTTTGTGAACTGTCAGCCTTAACTATATTCAATACAAGTCAACACTTTCTGAACTGCACAACCCATGAAGGAGCAATTTATAGAAAAAAATGTCCTATGGTGCACAATTTGAATACTTTTGCTCTACAAGCATCTATGAACGCATTATTCACACAAAAGTAAAAAGAAAAATTTAGGAAACGTGGTCAGTTAGATGAGATTAATGCTCTAGAGCAGTAGTCTAAAACTTTTTCCCATGAGCCCCAGGGGCAGAGGCAGAGGCAACAGCTGGGCACCATGGCACCAGGAGCAGCAACCCAGATGGAGCACAGAGTGACGCCAGGTGTGGCGACCCAGCGACAGGGTGAGTGGTGCTCAGTCCGACAAGCTGGCATCAGGCATGAATATAAGCTTGGTAAGTCTGGAACGTCTGCTCTGACTGTAAAGTTTGCTCAAGGAATGTTTGTGGAAAAATACAATGCTACGATTGAAGATTCTTATAGAAAGCAAGTTGAAGTAGACGCCCAGCAGTGTGTGCTGGAACATTTGGATACTGCAGGAATGGAACAGTTCACAGCCATGAGAGATTTGTACATGAAAAAGGGACAAGGCTCTGGTTTGGCTTATCCCATCATGGCACAGCCCTCATGGAATGATTTACAAGATCTGAGAGAACGGATTCTTCAAGTTAAGGACACTCATGACCTTCTGGTGATTCTGGTTGGTAATAAACATGACTTGAAAGATAAGCACATTGTAGGGAAAGGACAAGGTCAAAACCTAAAAAAGACAGTGAAACAACTGTGCATTCTAAGGAGCTTCTGCAAAAATCAAAAATAAATGTTAACGAGATCTTTTGTGGCCTACTGTGGCAAATTGACAGAAAAGCTCCAGTGCCTCGGAAGGCCCATCAAAAGTTACGATGTCAGCTGCTTTAATATACTAAATGCACTGTAGCTCTGGGCCAGGTCTCAAGAACGGTTGCCCAATTCAACAGGTCCTGCATTCCAACTTTGTTAAACCTACCATCTTAAAGAGACTTTCCTGTGGTGGTTCCCCATAAGAGGAAGATGAAAGCTACTCTACCAGTTTACACCTTCTAATCACCTCCCTGTGTCACAAGAGAGATTTTTGTATACGTAATAGTCCTACAGTATGCAGCTGGCAAAACTAGAGGATGCATCCAGTGCTGCTAAGAGACATTTCTTTATCCAACAATGTTTTACATGTATGAAAATAGTGTACTGCATACTTTAACACACCCCATACTTTGTATTGGAGAGTACAGCAATGTAAATCCTAAAAGCACCACTATTTTAGCATAATAAAAGTAAGTCCAAAGAGCTCCTATGTAGACTGCTATTACAGATAACTGCTTCTTTGATACTTGTAGTTTATTATAATTTTTAAATGGAGCTTGTTATCATTGTATCATACAAAATAACCAGCTATATAGTTTTTTTAATTTTTCAAAAACCTGTGATCTTGTGATCTTGCCCTTAAAATGTGATAGTCCTTTCAAAGTAGAATGTCTTAGATAAGATGTTGCCTTTAATATCTGCTGGGAAGGACATATCCAGGCTTTTCAGATTTCCTTATTGTATTTCTCCTTTGTGGTCATGTAGGAAACAATGTTTACAGTTGCATGTACAGTGGGAGTCTACAGCAAGAAGTTCATATCTTCAAACAGTTTTTTGATGATTTAACAATTTTTTAAATCATTTTTGGGCTTTGGCAGCCCTAGATTCTCACTGTGAATCCCTTGCTTGCTCATGCATACAAATATTTGCAATGACAATTATTCAAGTTCAATATCTTGCCTGCTAGTGGTTGTTTCCCACCTGTGACAGGTCAATTGTGACCTTAAATGATGGCCAAATGTATGGCTGTGAATGTCAGAAGCAATCGTGGTCACGTGTAATTGGTCACAAGGCCTCATTCACAGTGACTATTGCTGTTTTATTTAGCAATGCCTTCTTGGTTTGTATGCAATGAAACTCAGGTATAAGGATTGTGTGTCCATCCAACTAGCAACCACAGTTTTTAAATTGACCGACCTAGTGTTCCAACTACTTTGAGGTGGTTAATGGAAATGAAAAGCCTTAATTAAAGTGGTGCAGGGCCAGCCACATAGCTCACCAGATTAAAGCACCTGCAAGCAGGCGCAGAGGCCAGAGATTTGATCCCTGAACCTGCCACACTGGCCCTGTCACTGGGGCACTGAGATGGCAATTGAGACTGAATGTGGTGGCATGCACCTATACCTAGCTCTTGGAAAGCTGTAAACAGGCAGATCACTAAGAGTCTGATGTAGCAGTGAGACCCTGAACACCCTGCAGACCCTTCCCTAAAAAAAATTCAATAAATAAATAAAGCAGTATAATTTTATACAACTTAGCATTAGTAGATCAGCAAATTTGAATTGCCATGCAAGTACTTGCATTTAAAAAAAAAAAAAAAGTTACCCATGAAAGGCAGGTGGCAAACACTGAGGGCTTTATGAGCTATGAAGTCTGTCTTACAACTACTCATTTCTGCACAAAGCCCAAGTCAACTCCTTGTGGGGCTATATTAGAGAAAAACATCATTTAAAAGAGGTCTGTAGGCTGCTATTTGCTAAACACTGTTATCTTCAAAATGACAGGACCGGAGAGATAGCTCAGTAGAATAAGTGCTTCCCTGGCAAGCGCAAGGGTCCGAGTTCAATCCCTGGTTCCACCAAAAAAAAAAAAAAAAAAAATGACAATGATGTTTAGCCACAAAATATTTTCATTTAACAAATACTAACTGAGCAACTACTATGTGTTTCTTGTTCCATTAATATTGCTGGATGCATGAACAGATGTTTTTACTTTTTTTTTTTTTTGCAGCACCAGTGATTGAACTCAGGGCCTTGTACTTGCCTGGCAAGCGCTTGTTCTACTGAGCTATCTCCCTGGCCCCAACAGGTGAATCAGTGTATATGAAGGCGGCTGTGGTGTTTAAGGTACAATGCAATAAACAGCTACATTTACATAGGGTTTTCACTTGATTTGGGGGTAAAATTAGGGGTTTTGTTTTTTTCATCACCATTCTACAGAGGAGAAAACTGAGACTGAACTTCCCTTTATTGGCCATGCCAGAAATGGCTGGGAGACAAAGGCACTCACTGAAGCACACATTCTGTATGGCATTTCCAGGACATAGATGTCTTGCACATCCACTTGACATTGTTGCTATTTTTGGTATGAGTCCTGCAAACATTAAACCCTAATTTTAAAATTCAGGGGCAATGAAGTAATTGGGTTCGTCTAGTACAACTCTGCTGTGTTTATATGCTCTGGGTTCTTAAGTTTTTCAAGGAGGTTGAGTCCGTCTCTTTCCACTTCTAATGCATAAATCCTCTGGCTGAATTTACAATTTGACCAATGTCAAGGAAAGTGAGCCATACCCTCCCCCTTTTTTTCCTCTCAATGTTTTGTTTTGAAACCGTGATGGAAAAGCTTTATTTAGATCTGGCGAGCCTCTACCCTGCAAAACTTTCCAAACAAAAGTTTCACGGCTTAGGGTTTTTCCAGGTTCTGTTGATTCTTGTAAATCAAGTTAACCCAGGAATGTTTGGACTTGGTTCCAATCACCATCAGCTTCCCGTTCTGTGTCTGCTTCCCATCCCAGCTCTTTCATTCAGATACCTGCTATCCAGGATTACACAGTGTCCTTTCCTTGGACAAAGAATCCCAAGAAGATAATCATCTGTCATCTGACAACCACAGAAGCAAGGAACAGGAAGTGATTTATAATGAAAGGAAGTTTGGTCCCTGTGTTTACCTTCTCAAGCCCTATTCCACCACCCTCTCTTGTTGTAACCTTTCTGCATAAAGACTAGCAGCCTGTTTCTGCCAAAAGAAACCAGGGACACCCCCTCTCCCACCACAATACACCAAGTTACTGAAGTGAAACAATTAGCATTCTGGCCAGACATGGGGTCCAGTTTTTAAAAAGGGCTCTGTTCCTTGGAATTCCTTAGGCTCGGCTGCTCTGCTGGCTACAGAAGCAGCCGTCAGAATCTTTAACAGAACCAATGTTACTGTCTGCCTCAGCCATTTGTTTCTCTTCCTAAACTTCCTATAGAAATTTTCCTATGAAACAAATCCGAGAGCACCGATGAACAAAGAGCGTCCTTTTGAACAATTGTCTCCCACTCCCCTACCCCAAGCCAGATCAGATGAAAGCAAAAAATTGTTTTCAGATTGCACAACAACACTTGGGTCTCATAAGGGCTCATAAGAACTGGAAAAAGTGGGGGCCGCTCTTCAATTGGTTCAAATGTCTGATCTAAATGAAAGCAAATTCCTAGGATTCTCCTTTAACCAGCATCATCCAGGGAAGCCAGGGCTCCAGCAGAAGCATTGCTGCAACCTCCGCCCACACAGTTGTCACCATTCATAAACATCTGTAGATTTAACTGACCCCAGATCTCTGGAAAACAGGAAATCCAGGCCTTTCTATTTCCACAGAACAAAGCAGCCTTAACCTGACTTGGGACAAAAACAAAGCAAAGTAAACAGAAAGGACAAGAGATAGGTGTGGCTAATGGAAGGCAGGTGCAGGACAGGCAGAGGGTTAGTCCTTAAGACATGTAATACAGAATGCAGAACACCTGCCTGCCTGGCATTTCAGATCATGTCTTCCAAGAACAATGTCATACTTGCTAAAACTCCAATTTGGGTTAACCTAGGTTTGTTTTGCCATTCACACTAAAGAGTATAAACACTTTAGCGTAGCTGTCTGTCACATATGATTTGTGTTTACTAGTTGTTCAATCTGTGAATATGACATCATAGAAATAGATGTTTCCTGAGCTCCTCCAACAGTACAATTCTATAAGTGAGTTGTCCTTTCTAGTTTCAGAAAGCCATTATCTTTTCCCTTCCATAAGAATTAAGGGGAGCTCATAGGATTAAGCAGATACAGGTTGGCTTAGGAGCAAAATTTTACCTACCACTATCTGTTGAAGAGAAATATACCAATTTGAGCTCTTTAGGGATGAAATATAGGATCCTTAACTTTTTCTCTTTCCCAAGTATTTCCTGTTGGGCATTTTGTATCTGCCTTAGGACATAACGAAAGTAAGTCTCAGGTCAAACCTAATATAGCGTCCGTTAGCAAAGCTAAGTAGAAGTGAGGTGGAAAAAAGCTGTCAGAGCTAAGTGGAAGTTTATCTATATTTCAACAACATTAAGACCTTTTTTCACATTAACGTCTTTGGAATGAGGATTCACTTTACAGACATTGAGTTGGATCTTTCAATCTCAATTTTTGAGGCAGTAGTTATTACCCAGTGTGGTGGTTAGTTGGTTGTGTCATCTTGAGAAGCTAAGAGCTTAACTAACTTGGCTCAGCAATTCTACAACCTAGAGGGACTCATCACTTAAAGGAGAATAAGGAAGGGTAGAAGGTCTTCACCATCACCTTGGACATCATCTCCTGGCTCTTGGCTTCTGCTTTGGATCCTTCAGTCTTTTGGTGTAGACTCTTCAGCCTTCCATCACAGACCCATCAGCATCCTGATACATACTTGCCCAGAACACTGCTGTGGGCTTCAGACCTTGGACCAAATCCTTCAGTCTCCAGTGTGCAGACGCCCTCTGCACGCTTCCTCATCTGACTCTGTAGCTGACTGTCCTAAGCCAATTTTGGAAGTTCTTATATATTTGTGCATCTTGTGTTATATCTGTACCTCTAGTAAAACCCAGACTGATACACCCAGGTACCTAGAACCTACGTCATAGTTGTTCATAGTAATGTCAATACTTCTATAGCGTTATTTGCAATCCAGTTCTACAGTGCTGAACTAACTGCTGCTTAAATGTTTTCAAAACATTTCAGTATGATTTGACATTTGAACAAAAGTTTTAAGAATGCAGAAAAGGACAAAAACAAATAAGGAGTATAAATGTGAAATAAGACTTATTGTTTATGGAAAAAGACATGGAAATTTAACCAAAAAATAATAATAATGTGGGAAAAAAGGAATGACTGCCTTATTGTAGGCAGCTGAATTAGATAGAAATATCATAGGCAGTCAGACAGGGCTGGGCCCTCAGGAAGACAGCACAGAAGACCAGATACCTTGCAACTGTGAGAGAAATGGATGCTTCTGCTCTGGGCCAGACCTAAAGACTAAAGATGGAACAAATGCTGACCTCCTTAAAGATAAGCATCCGGGATTGATCATCACCTTGAGGAATACAAGAAGAGTCATTAATCCAACTGCTACCAGCTACTGGATAAAGTCCTATTCTATATTCATGCTCATTTCCGACATGACTCATTTACCCATTCAGCACTGGATTTAATCAGTTTTACCCAAGCAATGGTGCTTGTAACCTTACTGGTTGACCATAGTTTTGTCCCACCTTATGCCTACCTAAGTGAGTTCCCATGTTCTCTGCCTTAGACCTGCCTCACCACCTGGTTTTACTCTATAAAAATCCCTGGGAATGGTAGCTTCCCCTGGGTAACCCACTCATGTCCCCCTTCTGTCCCTCTCAGACAGAAGCTTTCTCTCCCCCAATAAATACATTCTGCTCCTAACCTCTGTTCCTAAAATTCATTGTTTGGATATAGACAATACAAACTTGTCGCAGGTACATTTCAGGTCAGGAGTTTCATTCCCTTATATCAGCACAACCATATTTTCTTATAGTCAAGTGCTTCATAGGGACTAAGAAAAATGTGCACAAATTGATGGTGTCATAGTCTGTTGCTAAAATGATTGCCTATCACAAGCCAAAGACTCAACTGAAGGCAGGACAAATTGATTGTAAACCCTTTGGAATAGCTGAGAGATACCTAAAAGCAGTAACAGGCTACTGTGATCAATTATTATGGAATGGATTTTCATTCCTTCTTTGTCTTCCTTAGTAGCACATAATATAACATAATGGCAAGTCTTGGAAGTAATAGGATCCTTGGGTTGTTGAACTATATTATCTGCATCATGACTGAATGTCTGGTACATCTTGAGAAAAGGTTGAGGTAATAGGTGGTGCTATGTCTAACTGTCACAGAAAATCACCCTCTTCATGCCCTCCAACCCTCAGAGTAAACAAGACCATTGACTGCCCCTCCTGGCCAATGATACATCCACCCTGACTCTGCTTACATCCCCCAAATCAGTCTTTACACTTATGTGAAATGTTCTCCAACACCAGTCCTTTCTCCATGATTTTCATGTTGGTTAATGCCCTCTGTAAGTATCTGATCTCAAGTAAAACACTCTTGTCCATATTAGATAATAGATGGCTGGTTGAGGAGATAGCTCAGTACTTGCCTGTCAAGCACAAGGTCCTGAGTTCGATCCCTGGTACCACCAAAAAACAAAAGTAAAAGATAATAGATGGTTGATTCTTTCACCACTTCCCACACCAACTCCCAAACTGTGTCTTCTGTATCCATCACCTTCAGGGATCCCACAGAGCTCATCCAATTCAACTTCAAGGATCTGTTTTTGAAACTTAATCCCACCCCTGAACTCCTTCTCTAGAAACAAATCACAGGAATGAAGCCCAAAATAGAGCCCTACTACTTTCTTTGGGTTCTAATTCTGGTTGTATATCTCAGCAACATTAGATGTCATTTGAAAGTCTTGCTCCTGAGATTCTTTTTTCTGACTTTCAAAATGCCATTGTCTCTCATTTTTCCTTTAGTGTCTCTGAGAGCTTTCTGAACTACATTTTTTGTCATCTTTACCTCTATTTAAAAGTGTGGTGTTGTTTTTCTTTTTAATTGACACAAAATAATTGAACATATTTATGAGGTACAGTGTGACTTTCCTATATATACAGTATATATTCAATAACGAGAAAAACATCTTTAATGAACATTTCACATCAAATATAATTTCATTGCCATGATAAGATTCAAAATCTCTTCTAGTTACAGTATTTTGAAGCACACACTAAAATTTGTTACATATAGTCATCCTGCTAGTTATACAATACCAGAATTCATTCTTCCTTTCTAATAGCAATTGTCAATTTACACCCACGAGCCAACCTCTCCCAGTCGCTCTCAAACCCCTCTGGCCGTGGTGACCACTACTCTACTCTGCACTTTAGGACAAAAGATTGTTTTTAATTCCACAAATGCAGTGTCTGCTTTTTTTGTGCCTGGCTCATTTCATTTTATATAATGTCTTATTCATGCTGCTGCAGACAATAGCTTTTTATCCTTTGCTTGCTATGCCTGACTTGTTTTCCATTATGCATATATGCCAGATTTTCTTTACTCATTTATCTATCTGCGAATATTTCTGTCAATTCATATCTTGGATACTATTCATAATGCTACAATAAACATGGAAGTGAAGGTATCTCTTTTAGTTAATTAGTTATTTTTTGCAGTACCAGGGATTGAACTCAGGACCCTGCCAGGCAAGCACTTATTCTACTGAGCTATCTCCCTGGCCTCTCTTTGAGCTACTAATTTCCTTTGGATGACTACATCAGGATTGCTGGATCACATGGTGGAGCTCTTCTTCATTTTTTAAAAAACTTTTATACCACTTGCCATAGTAACTACACCAATTTACATTCCCACCAAAAGTGTGTATAAAAGTTCCCATTTTTGCCAGAACTTGTCACTTTTTGCCTTTTTGATGATAGCCATTCTAATTGGAAAAACAGATATTTTATTGTGGTTTTAACTTGTATTTGCATGATTAATAACATCAAGCATTTTTCTCCACATTTGCTGGCTATTTACTTTTTTTTTTTTTTTTTTTTGTATTTTTTTTAGGGAAGGGTCTACAGGGACTCATAGTGATCTGCCTGTTTACAGCCTCCCAAGAGCTGGGATTACAGGCATATGCCACTACACCCAGTCCCTATGTCTTCTTTTAAGAAATATCTATTCATGCCCTTTGTCTAGTTTTTAATCAAATCATTGGCTTTTGCAGTTAATTCCTTATATATTTTAGACATTAATATTTTGTCAAATGCATAGTTTATAAATACTTTCTCTTACTGTGTAGGCTTTTTCTTCACTCTGGTATTTTCTTTGTTGTGTAAATGTCTTTTATTTTGGATATCCCCCATATGTCTACTTGGGCTTATATTGTCTGTGCTTTTTAGCTCTTACTCAAAAAATACTTGCCCAGGTCAATGTTATGAAGCAGTTTGTCTACTTTTTTTTCTTCTAGTAGCTTTATACTTTTCAGTTCTAAATGCAAGGTTGTAAGCCATTATGAGTTGATTTTTGTATATGGTGAAAGGTAGCAGCCTAGTTTTTTTAAGTGTAAACATCCAGGTTTGATCAGAAATATTTATTGAAGAGACTATCCTCTCTCCGAAGTGTGTTTGTGGCATTTTTGTTGAAGATCAGTAGGGTATAGATGCATAGATTTATGTCTATATTCTTTGTTTTCTTCCCCAAGTCCATGTACCTTTTTTTTTTTTTTTTTTTTTTTTTTGTGGGCAGGGGAAGGGTCTATAGGTTATTCAGGATCTCACTACTGGATTGGACTTCTAGTGATCCACCTGTCTATAGGTTTTTGAATGTTGTGTTTCCATTTTCATTTATTTCTTAAAAAATTTTAAATTTCCTTTTCAATTTCTTCTTTGACCCATTCATGGCTTAGAAAATTCTTGATTAATGGACATTGTTCCTATAGATCCTAAAGTTCCTCCAGCTGTTGTTGATTTCTAGTCTTATTAATGATCAAAAATGGTATTTGACATTATTTCAATTTTTTATTTGTTGGGACTCATTTTGTCCAAGGGAAAATTCTACTTGCTGATGAGAACAATATGTTCTCTGTAGCTATTAGATAATGAGAAAGAGGCCAATGCAGCAAGAGGATGTAATAATTATAAATATATATGCGCCAACATTGAAATACCCAAATAAATATTAGGTATATAGAGAGAATTATATAGTTGAACAATAATGATAGTCTCTGCCTCTAGCTTCACCTGCTTTTGCAAAGATGTGCACCCCATGCCTCACGTCCTCATAGCTGCTGCTTTTGGGAGGTGATGGGATGGTGGTAGTAACATTCATTAATGGATTAGTCAACTGGAGGTGGGTCACTGGCCTAGAAGGTTCTGTCTTTTTCCTTCTTCCCTTGACCTCTCTCTCTCTCTCTCTGTCTCTCCCCCTCTCTCTCCCTATCTTTCTGTCTCTGTATCTGTCTGTCTGCCCTTCCATCTGTCTGTCTCTCTCTGCTTCCTGCTGCTACACCATGAGCTCTTTCTCCACTGCCATGCCACACTACCTTGGAACCAGCCAACTGTGTGCTGAAACCTCCACAAACTGAGACCCAAATCCTGTGTGGTGGCACATGCATGTAATTCCAGCACTTGGGAGGCTGAGGCAGGAGGATTGTTGCAAGTTTGAGATCAGCCTAGTATACAAAGTGAGCTCAAGGCCAGCCTGAACTGAACCACATAGTGAGACCCTGTCTCAAAAACACACACACAAAAAAAAAAAAAATCCCCCAAAACAAAACAAAAAAAGAAAACCTGTGAGCCAAAATAAACCTCTCATCCTTTAAGTTGTGTTGGGTTTTGTGTCCCAGTAATCAGACAATGACTAAGACAGCCTCCTCCCTACCTATCTGTGTCAAACTTCTGTCACCATTCTCTCAGCCAGACACCAGTCAGTGGACTTAGGCCCCACTTAAATGTAGAAAAATGTCATCTCAGGGTCATATCTGCAAAGACTTTATTTCTTTTTTTAAATTTATTTTAGGGAAGGGTCTACAGGGTGTTCAGGGTCTCACTACTAGGCTCATAGTGATCTGCCTGTTTATAGTCTTCCATGGGGGCCTGCCAGTTAGCTCAGTTGTTTAAGTGCCTGCTCATGCAAACTCAGTCAGGCTTGCAGGACCTAGCTTGCTAGCTCCAAGCTCCACCTGCCTTACCAGACTCACCCTTAAGGCAGCCTGAGCCAGGACTGGCACTGCCGGCCGAGATATCAAACCTCTGGCCGCTGTGCCTGCTTGCTGAGCTATTTGGCCGGCCCTAACACTTTACTCCTAAGTGAGATCACAGCCCTATGTAGAGAGGTTAAAGCCTGAGCATTCTCTTTTTATGAGTGGAGCACTAGACAACCCACTGCAATTCTTTAAGGAAACATAAGAACAAAGATCCTCCCTCTATTTCTCTTATCCCAGCAACTAGGTCAGGACCAGAAAGTACTAAATTGCTGTATTCCTTGCCCTCACACAGCCCATTCCATACTTTTTCTATTCTAACTCTGTACTGGAATGATGCCCTAAATCTTTTTCTTGCCTCAAATCTAATTCATGCCAGGTAAGATTTTTTAAAAACACCAACATTGACCAAAATAGCCAAAATCATTCTATGAGAATGAATAACAGCCCTATGTCAGTGTCTTAAAACAACCGAAGTCTGTGTCTTATTCAGTCTGCAAAAGAACAGCTGAGGGTGCTCTGTGCTGATGGCCTCTCTTCAGTCAAGGGCCAAAGTCGGTGCTTCCACAATAGCTAAGGCTGGAAAGGGGTCAAAGACAAATTAGAGTTCTTATAGTTTCTGCTGGAAGTATCACACATCATGTTCCCTCACAGGACACTGGTCAAAGTAAGTCATGTGTCCAGGCCTGATTTCAAAAGCAGAGAGTACAAACTTAATACACAAGGGCTGGTGAGATAGCTCAGTGGACTAAACTCCTGCTTAAGCAAACACAGGGACCAGGGCTCAGCCCTAACCTGGCATTCTGTGCCAGCCTCCACCCCTGGGACACACTGAGCCAGCGAACAAGTCCAGGTGTGGTGGCACACGCCTGTAATCCCAGCACTGGGGAGACTGATAACAGGATGATTACTACTAGTCCAAGCTGCGTAGTGAGACCCTGTACCAAACACATAAATAAAAACAAAATTAATATGGGCATAGAATTAGAATTGAAATCGCTCATTGATTTGCTCCAATACTTTAATATCTAAATATTTTAGTGATACCTTACACTAAAATGTAGATTATCATTTACATTCAGCACAGCACTCCAGATCCTATATACAGTGATCCCCAACCCCCATGGTCAGCTGCATTTTTCCCTTCTTTTTTTGCCATGTGATGTCCCAGTTACACCCAATTTGACTACTAATTTCCTGTCCTACCATTGCCTCTGTGGCCCAGGGCACATGTCACACTGTGCCTTGTACCTCCTACGTTCTTCTTAACAGTCACTTCATGTTTGAAGCCTTTTCTTCAGGTAGGATTAATTCCCAACGTAGGCCATTCCTACAGAACTCATTCCTTCAAAGGCTTCTTCAAAACATAAGTACTGGGCTGCAGTAGGATGAAGGGCCTTGCCTTAGACCTGAGAAGCTTGTTACATTGGCGATGATAAAGGGATGTGTCAAAGTCACATGTGCCACCATGGGAGGACTGTGCAGTCCTCTGGGAACCCAGGGCACTGTGACAAGTTTCCTAAGGAGGTAACATGACAGCTAAACTGAGACCTAAAAAAAAAAAAAAAAAAAAAAAAAACATTAAAAAGGAGCCATTTGCCAAGACAGAAACTGGGGAGGAAAAACATCTGGACAGAGAAAAGCGTGTAGGAAGGCACACAAATAAAAGATGCTCTGTGGTGAGCCAGGAGACCTGAAAATACGGGGTTAGAGACAGGAGAATTGTGGGGCACGCACTGCTAACCAAATGGATGACCGGCCACAGACCGCAGGCTGGACAGGATGCCGACCCGCCTATGTCCACGTCATGAGTCAGCAGAGGACGTGGTTCCGTAAGGTGGCCTCCTTGACCTTGCAACTTCTGTCTCTATTGCTCTCTTCTATGATTATGTTGTTCTTTTTCCTAATGCATTTTTTGCTTAATATTCTCCTTGTAGCCTATTAATGTAGTAATATTTAATATTGTTTTTTGTTAGCCGGGCGTGGTGGCGCATGCCTGTAATCCCAGCACTCGGGAGGCTGAGGCAGGAGGATTGTTGTGAGTTCGAGACCAGCCTGAGCTACAAAGTGAGCTTAAGGGCAGCCTGAACTGCATAGTGAGACCTGTCTCAAAAAGACAAAAAAAAAAAAAAAAAAAAAAAAAAA
>PVKA01047627.1:0-14221 GCA_004027165.1 Ctenomys sociabilis
AAAAAAAAAAAAAAAAAAAAAAAAAAAAAAAAAAAAAAAAAAAAAAAAAATAAAAAAAAAAAAAAAAAAAAAAAAAAAAAAAAAAAAAAAAAAAAAAAAAAAAAAAAAAAAAAAAAAAGAAAGTAAAGAAGCCATTGAAGATAGGAAGAAAAATGCTTAAATATATGATCAAATAATATTCAAGTAATACATAATCATAACAAAGAAAAGACAGTCAATAATATTGGTCATTAAGAAATGAAAATTGTATCTATCAAAATGGCTAAAAGTTTAAACATACTGATAGTATTAAATGCTGTTGAGCTTGTGAAGAAGCTGGGTACGACAGTACATGCTCGTAATTCTGGTACTCAGGTGGCTGAGGCAGGAGGATCACCATGAGTCTGAGGCTAGCCAGGCCTATGTAATTGTATTACAGAATGAGACCCTGTCTCAAAAAGAGAAGACAGGGAGAGAGAGAGCGAGAGCGAGAGCGAATGAGCGAGCGAGCGAGAGAGAGAGAGAGAGAGAGAGAAGAAAATGGATCTTTCACACATATCTGGTGAAGATGTAAATTATACAGACACTAAAGATTCTTAGTCTAGAGGGCCGGCGGTATAGCTCAGCGGACTAAGCGCTTGCTTAGGTAAGCGCAGCAGCCAAGGTTCAATTCCTGCTTCTGCTTGCCACGCTGGCCCCGCCTTCTGTTGTGCTGAGCCCGCGGTGGAGTGGTGGTGCCCGCCTGTAATCCCAGCCCTAGGCAGGCAGCAGGAGGATCACTGTGAATGTGGGCTGCATAGTGAGACCCTGTCAAAAAAAAAAAAGAAAGAAAGATACTTAGTCTAAGAACTTCCCTTAAAATTTAGCATAATTGCCATTTGACCAAATGTTTATAATATTGGGCATTAATCACTCATAAATTAAAACATACGCTTTTTATCAAAAATCACTGTGAGTGTTCATAGTAGCTTTATTTGTGACACCTAAAAATTGGAAATGACTGAAATACCCTCCAATATGAATAGTAAAATAAACTTTGGTATGCCCAACAACGGGTATGATTGGATATAAGAACAAATAAGGCATTTGTATCTTCATGACTTCATTCATTAGTAAAGATATTATCTTCAGAAAACAGTTTTAAATTTTTTATATGTCATAATCCCATTAATAGAACTTTCTTAAAATGACAACTATAGAAGCAAAGAACATAGTGGTGGTCACTAAGGGTTACGTAAGAAGAAGTCGAATATAAATTTATTAAGGTGTCATGAAAGATAACCTTTATAGTGATGGAACGACATAATAATGGTTCTATGATTGTACTGATGACAATCATAGAATCAAACACAAGTGCCTAGATAAATGAGATAATTAAAATCATGAAACTGAGACTGGATGTGGTACATGCCTGTAATCCTGGACTTTGGGAGGCTGAAACCAGGAGAATCACTATGAGCCTGAACTGTGCAGTGAGACACTGTAGACTCTGTACTAAATACATAAAAAATAAAATTAAATGATGACTCTGAGTGATATCATTAGTCTATATCATAGTCCTGTTATAATTAATTTCCTGGATTGGATAGTATTCTACCTCCGGTTATGTTAAATGTTATCATTCTGGGTAGCTTGGCAAATGGTGTAGAAAACTAAATTGTTTCTGAAACTTCTTTTTAGTCTGAATCTATAATTATTTCAAAGTCAAAAGCTTAAAGCCAGGAGCAACAGATCATATTTGCGATGCCAGAACTTCAGAGCCTGATTCAAGAAGATTAGTAGCTCAACACCTGCCAGAATACATAGTGAGTTCAAGCCAGTTAAAAGAAACTTTTGATCCTGTCAAAGGAAAAGTTATTTCTCACGGTGGAGTCACCCAAGAAGCTCCTAAATAGTAAAACTCATGATTAAATAAATACCTGCTATACTGATGTCTTCCATCTGAACCAAATGTTATCATTAATAAAGTAGAAATTCATTTCGAATACCAAACCAAACCAAATGAAAAGCAAAATCCAGATGCGATGCAAAGTTAAGAATGTTTACCTGGACTAGAAGGTTGGAACTATATTCAGAGGACCTCAGGTAAGAATAGAGGAAAGCATGTGCCCTGCTACCTGGTGGTGGCATCACCCTGAGAGACCAGGAGGCCTGTGGTATTACGTACATTTTGTATGTGCCAAACTTACTTTGAATTTATACATCCCACAAAATTAATTCTAATGATCTACATATATTAAAATGAATATGAGTTAATATAATATATAAGAATGAAGGCAAATACAGCTATATTTGATATATGTTATATAAATTAGCACTATTGCTACAATCAATTAATCAAAAGTAGAATTCATTTTATACCCTTGCTTACATGTTTCTTAGTCTTTCCGCTAGTCTGCTTTGCATCTACGACGGTGTCAGTGGTCTTCATTTTATTTTAACATGAAAGTAACATCATTGAAGTTTCTATGGTATTGAAAATCCTGTTAAATTTGAGGACTGATGCTTTTACTTTTAGTATGAGATAATCTGGGCTGAACAAATTTAATGTTAATTACAAACGATAGTAAATGCTGGCAAGGGCAAAGGAGAACAATAAATGTTTCTATACCATTTGTGGGAAACTAAATTAATATAAAGACTATAGAAATTTATGTGGTGATTTCTCAAAAAACCAATGACAGGGCTACCATATGACAAAGCTGTAGCACTCTGCAGAACATACCTGAAGGAATTAAAATCAGCATACAATAGGGACACCTGTATACCCGTGTTTATTGTAGCATAATTCACTATAGCCAAGATACAAAGCCAGCCTAGCAGCCTATCCATGCATGAGTGAATAAAGAAATTGTGACATATACTCAGAGTCTTATTCAACCATAAAGAAAAACATAATTATGTAATTTTCAAGGAAAAGGATGGAAATGGAAATCATAATATCAAACAAAATAAGCCAGACTCACAAAGGCAAGTTTCACATATTTTTCCTAGTATGTAGAATCTGGGGAAAAAACACAACTGATAGTGTGCCTATTATTAGGTAGTGAAGTGAATAATTTGAAGCATGAAAGATTGCAAGAGAGGACCCTAGGGAGACAGATATGATCAAAATGTCATGTATATGTGTAAGAATCATATTGAAATGTAGTATTTTTATAAATCTAAGATGCACTAACAACATGCATTTATAAAAAGAACTCATAGATTCTTAAGAGAATCCAATCCTTCTTTAATTTAAGCTACTATCTGGCTAGCAATGAAGGCAAAATTTTCGGAGCTGAGCATGGCATATGCAGTACTGCACCCAGATCCCCATACCATCCTCTTCCATCTGGACCTTTATTTGAAATGTTAATCACTTTTTAATTGGTACTCTTTCATTTTTTCAATTAGATGGTAATTAAGATAACTGACCTCCTTGAAAAGATTACTGAATCATTATGCTGACATTACTGATAAAATTTCCAGTGTTCATCTTTTGATGCAAAGTGGGAGACATCTAGGTGCTGCTGGTCCCTGCAAAGCTAACACTTGGCAACCTAATCTCACAGAAATGCTCATGACCAGTGTTCCTGGTGTGTGATTATGACTATCTCACACAAAGCATAGTTCCACATTCATATATATTCTATTACTTATGAGTCCCACGTTAAAATCTTTTCATTATTTGACTATTTTTTAAATCATCCAAGTATATGACATCATCAAGTGAACAGAATAACACTGTATCTCACCCTATTTTGAGCTTAATTTATGGTATAATTTTTATCTAACAGAGGATTCCCATTAGAAAGTCTGAAGATCAGAGGAGATGTGAGACATCGCATCACTGCAATGGATTAACTCATGCCTTTCAAACCAGGGCAGTTTGATTATCCTAAATAATCATTGAAATATTCCCTTGCCATAAGGACTTTTAGGAGCCTGGGGACATAGCTCAGTAGAATAAGTGTTTGCCTGCAAGCACAAGGGCCTGAGTTCAATCCCCAGTTCTGAAAAAAAAACAAAACAAAATAAACAAACAAAAAAAACACCTTCCAATTAAGGGTATCCTCAGAGTTGGTGGGGACTCCATAAGAACTTTTAGGTGCTTAACTAGTCCTGCCTGTCTATATTTTACATTGTTTTAATAATCAACAAATATCACAATACCATAACACTTTCTAGAGATACCAAAGATAAATGATTTAGTATGTCTCACTAGCTAGATAGTACCTCTAATAACAAAAATGTCAATATTTTATCTAATTAATAAAAATTTGAAAAGATTAGACTAATAATAATCCCTTAGTAAATTATGACCCCTACCTAGTAGATAAAATCTTGTTATTTTCATATTTATTTTCTAAGTGTAGAAAACAAGCCCGACAGTACCATAACTTGCATCCCTAAATAAATGTATGCATGAAGGAAATTAATGATGGAGGCAGAAGCTTTCTCCCCATCACCAAGCAAACTGTAATCTTGGCTTGTCTTATGTAGAAAAATAAACTGTTTATCATTGCAAAAGGTTTGAAATTTTTGGCTATTTATCAGGAAATTTTGGATTTGAAGAGATGAAAGGGCTAATTTTAAATACAAAGCTTGTATAACATGTTTCCAAAGTGCTGGAGGAAAAGTTTGGGTTGTGTTATGTTTAGAAACAAACTAGTTCAAGGGAGAAATTTAACTATAACAAATAATTAAACCTTTGAAAAACATTCATTTATATGAAGTAAGTAAAATTATTTAAATGATTAATTTTGGGCCAGCCAAATAGCTCAGTGGATTAAAGCACATGCTTAGGCAGACGCAGAGGCTGGAGTTCAATCTCCGGCATGCCAGGCCAACCCCATCCTGGGGGACGCACTAAGAGGGAGATTGAGACTGGACTTGGTGGTGCTCACATGGAAACTCAGCTCTTGGGAGGCTGAACACAGCAGGATCACTATGAGTCTGATCTACATAGTGAGACCCTGTATTAAATTTTTTCAAGTAATTAATTAATTTTAACTCTTCACTGCTAAATAATTTAACTATACAATTTCCCTCTTGTTATTAAATCTTCTGCTAATATCTTTATGTCTGCATTTTTCTAATGTAATTGAAAGAAATTTCTAATAATCATGCTACAGAAAACTGCCCTGAATTTTGTTCTATTATTCTTACATCTGACACACTCAGCTATCTCAAAAATCATGGACATGTGCTATTCACCAGTTGCTTTTTGAAGGCTTAACCAGCATATTTTTTGATGACTGTAAAAGAAGTTCTAAGGGCTGGGGAGATGGCTCAGTAGAATAAGCACTTCCCTGGTAAGTGCAAAGGCCTGAGTTCAATCCCTGGTTCCACCAAAAAAAAAAAAAAAGTTCTAATTAAATGTTATTTCCAAATTTAGGATGAAAGCCCCATTTTATTTTGTCTTTTATCCTATGGTTAACCCAGCATGTAAATTAAAAAATTTAATGTTTTGTGGGATGAGTGTTATTTTCTAGGAAAAAGACAAATTTTTTGGCCCTTTTCCAAAACTATTCATGTTTTTGGAAGAATTGTATGCACTTTTCTATCTTATAAAGGAAATTGTGAATGATTTTTCTTTTGTCAGAGGGAATAGATATTATATGCACAGTTTAGGGTTTTACGTGGGCTTTCAATTATTTTTCAGGTAATTTAAGTCCTTCTGCACAATTCTTATGTGGTATTTTGAAACAGCTGAAATTCTGATAGAGAATAAATAGTTTGAGTAATATTTCCATATATCCTGGCAACCTTTAACTAAAACTCAGTCATGTGAAGTGTGATTTTCAGATGTTAAACTTTTCAGGGCTAAACACAGGACATTGACCAAATATCCGGAAATTCATACCATTGAATTCCACATGAAAATTGTTTTATGAATTATTGCTGATTTGATTTGCATAACTAATTTTAAGAATTAGTAGATACTATCTGAACAAGACTCAACTAGCTATTAAAAGATAAAGCTGTGTAAAAAAAAACAGCAACTTTAGAATAGTTGATTATTTTTCCACGTTCCCTGGAATATGATTTTGAGAGCATAGCACAACTGAAGTTTTGAGAAGAGTGAAGATGTGCATGGTTGTTTCCTAATCTAATGTAATGGCCAACATCCTAATCTAGAAATAAACATTTGAGAAAGAGAAGGTAAGTACTTGTGCTCAGTGATGAGAAATTATTCTTTTATGCCTTTAGATAAAAGTTATCTTTAGATAAAGTTGCATCTTTCAGATGATTTACTTTCAGAGTAATGAAGACAATGGGAGAACATAATGCAGCAGGAAACAGCTCTTTTGTTTGTTTGCAAGAAACTTTAGAAGAAATGAGGGTATGAAGATCATAAAGGAGATTCTGAATGAGAGTAGTGTATATATGATTACTGAGTTGGTTTCTTGAAATAGTTCTAGGCAAGGTTTAGAGTCCTGCAGCCCATTAAGAGAGCAGTGACAGTACATGACTGAGGATCCATTCTTTTTTTCTACTTAATACACCCTTTAAATTTCTTTCCCTTTTGTTTTCCCCAAAATTTCCATGCTTTTTTTTTTAACATGTGGTTCTAACTATGTAGCTGAGGCTGGTCTTGAACTCAACAGAAATCTTCCTGTTTATCTTAGAAATCCTGGGATACCAGCATGGGCTACGATGCCCTCCCTGCTTAATTTTTTTTTTCCCTGAGAGTGATAGCCAACTCTGAGATGTTTCTTTGGATAACTAATGGAAGGACTTGTGTTGTACTTTGAAATAAATCAGTGTGGGAGACAGGCAGTATCGTGAAAAATTGACATGAGATCTAAGGGGCTACCAGGGAGAAGAAAAAGTGGTTATCAGACTGCACACAAAATGCAGTACATGCATTTGTTGAGGTTTCTCAAAAGTAGAAAAAGGATAAGAATGTGGCTTCCTCTGACCAAATACAACAGAGACAATTTGGATAGGAAGTGATAGTCCCAAGTGCTGAACAAGTTGTCTAATACATGTTATACAGAAATCTGTTTCTACACCGAGTCATTATTTATGTAAAGAAAGAGCTAGTGCACAGTTAGTTGATGCTTAGTAAGTACACAGATGCTTACTATGATCCACATTTTGAGAAATGAACAGTCACACTGAGACTTGGTAAAAGTAAGTTTTGCCTAAAATAATTACTGATGAGACAGCTACATGAAGCATAAAAAGTAAGCATCATATGATTAATTGATTGAAAGATTCAATTTGAAACAGATGATACCAAAGGATACTCAGTAGGGCAGAAGGCTCCACAGGGCACACGGCTTCAGGATGGCATGTCAGTGCTGATAAAGACAAAGGTAAGTGATTAATCAGCTTAATGAATGAAATTAATGCAGCCGGTCAACCTGGATGATATGGGGGAAATGTTTCATTTTCCATAGCAGCTAGGGTTTTTTATCTGTAATAATTCTCAATAACTCAAATAATTGAATTACCTATTTTATTCTGCATTTGTAAAATGATTTTCTTGACTTTTTCTCTATAATATAAGAATTTCATTTCTGGAAGATCTCTACCATATGCCCTGGTTTTTTTTCTTCATGATAATCTAAAAACTCTATAAATGTGATTTTTGTTCCTATAAAATATGTATGATATGAAGTTACTGATGTTTTGTCCTTCAGCTTATTAATATAAATAAATTTGATAATAACCACATAGAGATGGTGACCTTGATTCTCCTTTTGAATCCAACTCTATTTCCTCCATAAAATTTTCATTTAGTTTGTCTATACATTCATCTTAATTAGCCTGCAGTTCCTTCAATTAAGTATATCTCTATCAATGTTTGCTGCAACCAGGACAAATGGTGGGTAACAGTGCTATTTTAAGCAAGTATGAGTCAGATAACTGAAGCCCCAGGAAAGCTCTTTTCCTCCTGCTTGAAAACCCAGAACTAGGAGAGGACAAATGAGGTTATTCTAACAAGACTAACACCGCCACAGTAGAAATAAGGTTTAGAGCTGCTTCTCAAGTTCACTTGAGTAGCCATCAAGGAAGTAATTTCCTTTACTAACTTTTTTTACAGGATTATATTTAAGTCAAATGCCAATATAGGAGAACATGAAAATGCCATTCAGAAGAAATCCTCTAAATTATGTGAGACGTTATTTATTTTGTGTATATTAGGAAGTAGACTGCTGAGAATTTAATCATAGGACATTTAAGAATAGAGAGCTCTTGTTCTAGCCAAGAAAGTGCATTAGACTGGAGAAAAATAACCCTAAACCCAATAATATTTTATTTTTCTTCTTTATCTTGATTTCATGGAAACAGAAAGAATAATATTAAGAAAAGTTAGGAACCCATTTTTTTTCTTCCTGTTGAGAAAGTACTTGTGGAATAAATTCTTCCCCAAATAGAAAGGAAATGTAGTTCCCAGAGGAAAATTATTCCTAATGGTAAGACACAAATGAATTTGACACACATATTTATTAAAAATGTTTTCTTAATCTATATAATTTTTACTCAATTATTTGTTTTCTGAGAAGCCTATGTGATTTGTTAATTCTTCTCTACTTTTACATTTTATAGGATTCTCATAGAGATGTTATTTGCTTTAACACTGTAGTGGTTTTGTAACTTACATACATCTTCTGTTTCCTAAAAAAATGAAGCTATAATCTAGTATACCAAGATAATTTCCATCATTTGTTAAAATATATACAAGAAAACAAAAGATTATATCTACGTGTCTACTCATCCATACATCTACCTGTACAGATATATTTATTAGAGACATTTCTTTAAAGAGCAAACTGAATCCCAATAATTTCTTCTAATACAAAGCTAGCAGTGGATTATAAGGTCTCAGAAAACATTAAAAATTATTCTCCCTAATTGCTTTATTTTACCAGTGTAGGAAACGAAACTCAGAGACTTTAAAGTACTTGCCCTGATCTATTGGATTAAAATATTATCAGCTGCTGGCATTTGACTGTCCTGAGGCTTCTCTCTAGAAGGTAAGGAAGACTGGGATGGAACATGCTGTGTTGTAAACCTGAGTCTCTGGTCCTTACTTTAAGAGGACTGCAATTGGTTTGGGCTCTAAACAGAGAGAAGTATCAAGTCCTCCATCTTCTCCAGTTACTTGTTAGATCTGCCTGTTCAGATGTGTGAGATAAACCTGAATTCTCACTTCAGCCTTTTAATTACCTCCCAAGGCCAAATCCTTCATTAGTTGCATCCTACCTACCCAAAGTCAACCCTTCCATTCAATCATCTGACCTTGCGCTTTGATGGCCCAGTCTACTACTGAAGGGCACCGCTAAACCTTCTCATAAGAGCATGGTCTTGTTTGCAGTGGCAATGAAAATATCTGTGCTGAATACCCAAGGCAAAAGGGCACTTCATCTCTCATTCTAAGTTTGTAATGAAGCCCCAGGCAAACGGATGCATGTGGAGAAGGTCAAACACAATGTGCTAAAGAAACACAACAATAATTTTTAATGATGAATTTTGATTACATTTGTTTCATAAATCATCAAATAATCAAGGATCAAATCACTAAAAAAGGTTTTCATCTAATGCCGTATTTCTCATAATTAATAACTTGTGATGAAGACTATGTATAAACTTTAGATTCCACAATGTAAAATTTATAATATTCCCACTGAGGAAACATATGAACCTAACCTTTGCTAATGAGTTATGACTATGAGACATCTGAAAAACTGAGATGTTTTAAAGATTTCAAATATGTGGGCATCTAGGGAGCGTGAGGGGCAGCCTTCAGTCTTGTAAGTTACACAGAACTTGTAGTTAACTGAAACCCACTAAACGGATCAACCCTGCAGGGGCCTCTTAAATGATCCCTTTCAGTTCTGCGATTTTTTTGAACCTTATCTTTTTATGATGCTTTCTGTGGGGATCAATTACAAGACAAGGGCCACTTAAAATTTAAAAATCAAAGGTTCACGTCTGTTTTTAAGGAAAGCATGGTCTTATCTTCATCTTTTCCTGACCATTTTAGAAACTATATCATCAAAACTAATTTAAGTCTTCTGATTATATGTATGCTATAATTTCCTCATGCTGTATATTCTTCACTGTAAAATGCAATATGTGGCTGACACCTGATATGTGACTGACACCACAGCCTGTGTCTAAGTGTGAATGTATCTTCACAAGAAAAAGAAAAGGCTTACTGTGTGGAAACCACTTAGCCTGTAGGGGGTTTCTCCTTCTTTACTGGTTAGATATGTTCTTTCCCTCAGGGTATCATTTTCCATAATTGTCCTTTGAATAGCTCTAGTGATTTTCAAAACCTTGCTTTTGTTTCTCTGTTTTATAAACCTCTTATGACAAAGCATTTTCCGACATGTGAATTCTTTTCATGTAATTTCCATTTATGTTCTTGTTTCAGTACTTCTACAAAGAAGGAAATTAAAACTTTGGATATGATCAATGTTCTTAATGAATTCGGATATTTCAGTTGAAACCTTTTTGCACTTTGTTCTAGCTCTATGATTCAGCATAAGAAACAAAGAAAGAAAGTTGATTTTTTCCAACATATTGCAAGAATGGCAATATCCTCAATACCAACTAGAGAAGAAAACTCATATTCATGTATAAATTTTATATATAAAATGATATTGACAACTGATAACAAAGAAGTAATGATTTAGCTCCAAATCCTCCTTTGATCAAAGTGCTTCTTCAGGTTTTAAAGTTAAATAGAGATCATCAATCACTAGTTTAATGAGGTTCAGTGAATTCATGATGTGTTTATTCATGAAGATTTAAACTAATCTGTTAACCTTTAAGCCACTTTATGCCATGGTTCATCTGATGTGCCTGAATTTTTAAAAGGTGATGATTTATTTTTTTATTTTTATTTTTCCAAAAAATTTAGTTACTGAAGGTTAATGGTTATGGTTTAGATTTGAGGAGTCCCCCAAAGCCTCATGCATTTGATAGATGATTGGGGGGTGCAGTACTCACCAGGGAAGCTAACATTGTCAGGGTCACAGCTGATTAGCCATTAGGAGGTAGGTGCAGTCACTGGGGCCCAAGCTGGAAGGGTACATGTGCCCCCCATTTCTCTGTGTTTTCTGGCTTCCAGGGTGTGAGCAACTTTCCTCCCCTGCTCTGCCATTTCTGCACACACACAAGCCTTCCAACCGTGGGATCAAAACCTCCAAAAGTAACAAGCCAACGTGAACCTTTGTGGGCTTGAATGCCCTGTCCCAGGGATGAGACTGTGATTAAGATAACAGCACAATAAAGATAATCTGAAACTTACCTGGAAAATACAAATGCACATGCATGAAAACGTCTGAGCAGCATCCGACTATGACAAAGAGTTCAAAAGGCAGGGCCCGGTCCTCTTAAATCTTACCCCTCCAAATTTTTCGCAGTAGTGGATAAAAGCATCCTTTCTGCTTTCTTTTTTTTTGAGTGTTAATGCTATTAAAATCTGAGCTTGAATACTAATCCACTCCACAAGCAGTTACTGAATACCTACTATGTGGCAGTGACTGTTTGAACCACTGGAGATACAGCTGAAAAATAAAAGCAGTGAGCGATGGAGAAAGAAGAACTGAGTTCAGGGCACTTGCATGAGGTCTGTGCCATGCAGCTGAGAGAAGAGCAAGGAAACAAATGGTTCTTTCCTAGGTTACTTCAAAGCCTGGTCATAGAATTACTTTTCCCCAGGATAGTGCATTGTTTTGAACTTTTAAAATGTGAATATAACACAGATCAGAACAATATGCAAAACAAACGTGCAGCTTCACGCATTAGAAAACCATTTGTGCCTAGAAGCAGAATAATGCCCAGGACCGTCCTATGCTTCATTGGGATGGAAATATGTGCTGTCGCATAAGGTACATAATTTTCCTTTACATTTATAGCCGTCACTTTTTGTTTTTTTTTTTTTTTTTTTTTTTTTTTTTTTGGTCTTTTTGAGACAGGGTCTCACTATGCAGTTCAGGCTGGCCTTAAGCTCACTTTGTAGCTCAGGCTGGTCTCGAACTCACAACATTCCTCCTGCCTCAGCCTCCCGAGTGCTGGGATTACAGGCCTGCGCCACCACGCCCGGCATAGCCGTCACTTTTTGGCTTGTCTTTACAGTTTGTTACTTAAATATTCTTGCAACCATAAGGGAGCCTTGAAAATGGAGCCAGTCACTCATGCTTAACTGTGCATACCTAGTCTCTGAATTCAATTTTATCAACTTTTATTTTATTTTTTGGTGGAACCAGGGATTGAACTCAGGCCCTTGCACTTGCCAAGGAAGCACTTTTTCTACTGAGCCATCTCCCTGGCCCCACTTTTAATTTTTTTCTTTTTAATTATTTTGATGAATTCTAAATGTCTCTTAGGCACTGTTACAGTGTCTCCCTCTCCCCTCAATTTCATTACAATGTACTTATTAAGAATGGTGCTTATCTGACCCTTTTTTAAAAAAAGAGAATAGTAAAATAGTAGATAAGATATTAGAAATGATGCACAATTTAAAAAAGAAAGAAAGAATAGGGCCAGCCAAACAGCTCTGTGGATTAAAGTGCCTGCAAGCAGGCACAGGGGCCGGGGGTTTGATCTCCAGGCCAGCAGTGCAGGTCCTGCCCCTGGGTGCACTGAGATGGCAATTAAGACTGGGTGTGGTGGCCCAAGGCTGTAATCCCAGCTCTTGGGAGGCTGCAAACTGGTGGATCACTGGGAGTCTGATCTAGTAGTGAGATCTTGAGCACCCAATAGACCCTTCCCTAAAATAAAAAAAAAAGAAGGAAAACAAGATGATATTTATTAAACAGTGGTTGTTATATTGCTCATTGTCTTCAATATTGATGCTCAGATTACCAATATTGATGCAAAGTGGTCAAAATAAAAATTTTAGGCATTAACTGCTACCTTCAAAAGCAGCTGGAAATTAGTAGTACAAGCTTCTTAGTTATCCTGGATATACATGTACACAACTTTTCTCCTTTTTTTCCCTTTCTTTTCACATCCTGTGGTCTCCCTGCCATAAGAACCAAAAGAGTAAATCAAATCTGAATGGTACAATAGACACAGGGTAAAAGGGTAAGACCCTTCATTTTGAATATTCTCCTATCCTGTGTCCTACAATTTAGGATCTCAAGTAGAGATTAGACTCAGCATCAGTCCCTTAGGCAGTTCTGCCTGAGGCCTGTGTCCTTTATCAGGGGGGATGCATTGTGCATTGATTCTTCTTCCAAGGTAGCAGCCACTGTGATCCCTCGTTTAATTCCAGTTATATAATGCAGTGATCTACTTCTGTTATTTAATTTTCATTTATCAGCTACAATAATTCTATAAGAAGACGTATTTCTTGCTAGCGTTTTGATATCAAATAATCTTGACAAGCAGGACAAACTATTCATTTTTTTTTCTTTTATTCTCATTGCTCACAAAAATAATGTGTCCCAATCACCTTCCGCAATCAAACTTTTTTTTTTAGCTCATGATTAAGCATTTAAAAAACGTTTGGTGAGTTTCAATCCATTGCTGTCATTACCTACCTGGCCTGTGGGTCCCTCACTCTTGTCCTCCGCTCTGGTGCCAGCTGGGCTGAAGGGAACAATTGCCCCCTGGAAAGACCCAGACCTGACCACACTGTTGGGAGATCAGGGAGAGGCGCGAAGCCTCTATACACAGCTGTATTCATTAAGTCTTTGCTAAAATTAGATTTACTTTGTCTCCTTAAGAAAAGAAAGACACACATGTACATTCATGCTCCCCAGGTCACTGGGAGGAACACGACGACATTACAGTAGAAAGTGGAGCCAAGGGTTCTGGGATATTGTAATTTACCATATAATATACTATTCTTACTCTAATATATCACTTTGCAGCTTAAATTCCTAAAGTATTTTCTTTTGTTTCTCTATATAATATTAGGCAGTACTCACTTGGCTGTCAATAAGTTCTGGATGCAGAGAATATATATTTGACAATTTTGTTGCAGATCTCTTGATTTTAGGGAAGTTATTTTTAATTATAATTTTCAGCATTTCTTTCTTTACTCTTACCTTACTTTCTGGCCTTAGCTATTCCAATTATCCAAATGTTAATTTTCAACTGCTTTGCAATAATCTATTTTCAATATACTTAGCCTTTTATGAATCATTTCCTTCTACTTAATTATGATTTTAAGATTTTCCTTTCATGGTTATTTCTCTGAAGTTATGTTTGTTCACTTAATCTTATTTCTTTCTGAGGTATTACTCATTTCTGAGATTTTCTTCTATTTGGAATCATAAAATTCTGT
>PVKA01047628.1:0-14220 GCA_004027165.1 Ctenomys sociabilis
AAAAAAAAAAAAAAAAAAAAAAAAAAAAAAAAAAAAAAAAAAAAAAAAAAAAAAAAAAAAAAAAAAAAAAAAAAAAAAAAATAAGAGACAGATAATAGGAAGTAGAAAGGTGGATCTTGTGCAAGCACACAGGGAATCAGGAGACAGAGAAATGAGAGAATGGAGGAGAAGAGGGTCAAAAAGGAACTAACGTGTTACACACAAGTGCTGATTCTATGCTGGGAATGTAAACATCACGTAATGCAAATATGTACTAATAAAAAATAAAAATGTTAAAAGGAAGGGCACCCAGACAGCCCAGCAGATTAAAGTGCTTGCTTAGGCAGGCTTAGGAACAGGGCTTCCATCCCCGACATGCTGTGCTGGCCCCACCCCTGGGGCTTGCTGAGATTGCAATTGACACTGGGCGTGATGGCGTGTGCTATAATCCCAGCACTAGGGAGGCTGAAAACAGGAGAATCACTCCGATTCCTATCTACATGGTGAGACCCTGTAGACACTGTCCTAAATGCATTTTAAAAAATCAAAATTGCAAAAGAAAAGGCACCTGCAAAATATTCTTGGAGATATGGATGGTTGGATGGATAGATAGATAGATATCACATAATCTTGGAAGGAAAATGAATTTTAAGAATTATAAGTGAGCTGGGTGAGGTTGTGCACACCTATAATCTCTATACTTTGGAGGCTGAGACAGGAAGGTCTCTGCACATTTGAGGCCAGCATGGGCTACATGGTGAGTTCAAGACCAGCCTGAGGTGGTCAGGGAGGTGGCTCAGTAGAATAAGTGCTTCTCTAGCAAGCGCAAGGGTCTGAGTTCAATCCCTGGTTCCAGAAAAAAAAAAAAAAAAAAAGATAGATATAGGTACAGATGCAGATACAGATATATAGATATATCACAAGTGAAAACTCAGACAGGAAAGGAGAAACTTATTTTCTTGAGCCTTATTAAATATATTTTTTAAATAACTCAGAAGCTACTTTTTGAGTTATATAAAAAAAATGTACCAAAAAAAAGAATAAAAAATCGTATCACATTCCCATATTTCCTGGCCACTTATTTCTTGCTATGGTGTCCAAGTAGATAAAGGGTTTGTCTTTCTCACGGGTCTGACCAGGCAGGATTATTTTAAACCCTTAAGAGGAGCAAACAGGATCCTTGCCATTCAAAGGCAAAAGCCACTCAGCATGCCTCACTGCCTTCTTTTGCTGAAGCAAAAACTAACCTGAGTAGTGCCCACTGACCCCCAGGGCCTTGTCAGCCATGGCCTCTGAAAGCTGATGGTTTTCAGATCAAAATCCAACCTTCACAATGAAGATAAGGAATTTCTGAAGTCCACCTTTGGATTCTTTTGGGCTCACTCTGACTAAACAACATTTTTAGCTGAGAGAAGTGTTTCTCTCATTCCACTCTGAGGAGCAAATGGGTGTTGACTGGCCAGCTGCAGGTGTTCTGAAAATCAGGGTGCCTTTGGGACCCCGATACATCAGGATTTACATTTGTGAAACTTGAAGTCTTTTCTGGGACCTTCAGGCTGAGTTTCCTTGTAGGAGTGACAGGATTGTTCTTCAATGCTGGTAGGAAGCTTCTACTTTTTCTATGATGTCTAACTGTTCTGTTGCAAATTCTATAAGTAATCAACAATACACTTTTGGAGTCTGTACTTTTTTGCAATTTCTAGCTTCTCTGGTAAGAAGCATCAGTGCTCTGGGTGTTAATTTGGCCTTGGGTTAGAGGCCCACTCGAGAATTAGCCAGAGCCAACAACTGGAAACCACATGAACATGTTCCTTCCAAAGTGCTCCTGTAGGGCCGGCCAAACAGCTCCGCGGGTTGAAGCTCCTGATTAGGGGCCGGGGGCTCGATCCCAGGGTCTGCTGTGCCTGCCCCCTTCCCCACAGGGTGCGCTGAGATGGGCGATTGAGACTGGGCGCAGTCGTGCGTGCCTGTAATCCCAGCACTTGGGAGGCTGTAAACAGGAGGCTCACTACGAGTCCGATCTATACAGTGAGACCCTGAACACTCTGTAGACCCTTTCCTAAAATACAGAAGAAAAATAAAAACAAAGTGCCCTTGTCCTCCTTGGAGGAAGAGCAGGCCCGGAGAGAACAGCGGGCGGGCCGGGGCAGCTGTCCTGGAAGCTTCGCACCGCCGCCCCCAGGGAGCGCTTCTGCCCCACCGAGGCCGCCTTCGCGCCTTTACCGTGTCCAGAACGGGAGAGGCGGGAAGTGTGTCCCACCAAGTGGGAGGCTGCTTGCACCCCTCACCGCGACAGCCCCACATCACGCAGGGCTGGATCCGCGGGAGCGCTCTTGCCCACACTTTCGTCTTCCCACTGGTCTCCACATTGCACTTTTTTCCATCAAGGCTGGAGAGCAAACTCGGATGCCGGCCAGACAAGTGCGCCGCCACTGGGCTCTGCCTTCCCTCTCTTGCCATTTTCTTCCAGTACTTCTTTTTTTTTTTTTTTTTTTTTTTTTTTTCTGTATTTAGGACAGGATCTACAGGGTCTCACTACATAGATCAGACTCAGTGATTCTCCTGTTTTCAGCCTCCCAAGCGCAGGGGTTACAGCACACGCCACCACTCCCAGTCTCTTCATGTACTTCTTGATCTGGAAAAGTAAAAGTGAACCATCTGCTGGTGGCCAAAGAATTCTTTTGGCAAGGTTTTTTAGTTATTAGAAATGTCTTTGCTTCTGGATATTTCTACTCACCTTTCATTAATAGGTAAATCCTCACAAAGACAGAATAAGGAGCACTTTGCCAAGTGCGGTGGGACAGGTGGCTCTGTCCATAGTGGTCTCCTGTGCTGCTCGCTTGCATCAGAATTTCTGGGATGATGTACTAGCAATTTTCGGAAGAGCAATGCCCCTCCCTGGGCCCCAAGTAGATGGGGAAGCATGGTGATGCAGGAGGGCAGAACAGCCACCGCCCTGTCACTTGCCCTTGGTTCCACTACTCAGAGAAGCCAGGCTCTACGAGTCCCTTCTGCTCAGCGCCCCAGCACCAGGGTCATCTTCCTGCCCTGCTCTCCCTCCATGGTTTCCTTCCTTCAAGACCTTCTTATGGCCAATGGAAAACACAGATTAAAGAGAACTCACATTTTGGTTTTGACATTGATTAGCACACGCTCTCAGTACATGACCGTGTTCCTCAGACATTATCCTTCTACCCCTCTCCTCTGTGCTGTCTGTCTCTCGGTGACCTTTCCATGAGCAAAAGATTTTTCTTCCCTTTTGCTCTGTATTTGTACTTCAGGTTTCTCATGTGAGAGAAACCCCATGGTAGTTAGGCTCGTGCTTCTGGTTTACTTCACTTAACATCAGCATTTCCATGTTCATCCCTTTTTTTACAGTAAATGACTCAAATGCATCCTTTGTTGCAGAGTAGTACTGCCTTGTGCAGAAAAGCCACATATTCTCTACCTGCTCATCCACTGATGGACAGGTAGGCCCCTTCCAAGACTCAGCTCTTGCACATTATTTTGCTAGAGCATGAGCATGCATATCTCACTGTAATGTGACATCTTCACCTCATTCGGGAACATACCCACATGGGGATAGCTTGGTCAAGTGGAATTTCTAGTTTTAGGTTCTGGAGGACTCTTCATAAAAAATGTAACTAATTTTGTGTCATTAGGGGGAAATGTGCATCTCTAGGCTCCTATATTATTGTACAGTTTTTTTGTTTCATTTTGTTTGTTTTGTTTTGTTTATGGTGCCAGGGATTGAGCTCAGGACTTAGCATTTGCCAGACAAGCACTTATTGTACTGAGCTATCTCCCTGGCCCCTTAATGTATGGTTTAAATACTACCAAAATGAAGCAGTTGCTCAATGGGTCACATAGGTTGTGATACCACAAAAAAATAAGGCGCTTCCTGTCCAGGTGCCTCCTGTCCCGGTGCCTCCCTCCCCAGTCTGCTGACTGTCAGCACAGCTTTGGCTGTGTCACTAGTGAGGATCCACACAAGCTGTGCTCACAGAACACGGCATGATGCTCTGTGCACCTCAAAGTCGTCCTTGTTCCAGGTGTGCACTCCGGGGCAGCACCCACAGCAGCCAGGACCTTGTCCGAAATGCGGGTTCGTGGGCTGTGTGCTGGACCCTCTGAATCAGAAACTCCAGTGGAAGGGTCAAAGGAACTCACCAGGATCAGCCCTCCCAGGGGGCTCTGGTGCACACTGAAGCTTGAGAACCATTGATGTAGTTGAACTTTCTGTGCAAAAAAAAAAAAGAAAAAAGAAAGAAGAAATAATAAACAGAAAGGAAGATAGACCAAGTTAAATTCTGTGAAGTAGCAAGATGCGAACAGATATGGGGAGAACAGAAGCAATGAAAACTGACTCCTCAAAGTGAAAGAGAAACACAGCCAGGCAGCGTCTAGGTTCATAGCGTCCATAGCTCACAAGGCCCAGGACCTACCAGTCACCTCTCAACCATGCCTGAAGTCACAAGAGCAAAACTGTGCTACTAGAAAAACCAATTTTTTAAAAATTTAGATGCTGGTATCTCTAGGTATGGCTCTTAAATAAAGATTTCCTGCCCCAAAGTTGCCCATCTCGGTGCAACCCAGGAGATGTCTTTGGGTCTGCGTGAAGTCCCTGCACCCACACTCTGTCTTTGTTTCTCAGTAAAGGGTTACCTTCGAGCTCGACCTTCACCTTGGAGGAGGGGACCATCTACCTGACGGCCGAACCAAGCGCCATGGAAGTGCAGGATGACAACGCCTCTGTGCTTGATGTCTATTTAGTAAGTCATTTGCTTTTAGTTTCTTACGCTCCCCTTCCGGTCTACAAATGGATGCAGGCCAGGATTTACACAAAAACAAGTCCTATGAAACCAGGCGTGCTTGGTTTTTCAAAGAGGTAGAGCTACAAGGATGGGTCTTTTGCACACGGTGCTTCCCGTAGCTTATGTTGAGCATTACACAACAGGCTGTGGAGGCCAGTGCTATCACCAGAAAGCACAGGAGAAGGAGCCCCTCGGGTCACTGGGAAGCGGGGCGTCTGGTGTCATTCCCAACCATGTAGCTCCTTCCTCCGACTCGGGGTGCCCTTGCGTCTGTGTCGCCCTCGTGTTGGCATCGCCTCCTGTCTCCTGGCTAGGGCACAGCTCCTGGCGTTATGGGCTCACAGTTTCAGAAGCTACAGCATTGCACTGTTGGCGGCACAAACACAGACGTGGGGGCGGGAGGGCTGCGTGGAGGAAGGCTGCTCACATCATGGAAAGAGGTAGAGCGGGAGATGTGCTCTTCCTGGTCAGGCCTGCTGAGACCCATCTCTACATAGCCTGCGTCTCCTAATCGCAGGTCAGCTTTGACGCCCTGGTCCACTCACCTGTGGGAAGACTCACTTCTGATGGTGTGAGTCTTTGGAGAACATTCTAGATCCAAACTGTAACACCACTTTGCCAAGTCTGGGAGGCACAGAATGGGGTAGGTGGAAGAACCTGAACTGGGCACCGATGAATTTCAGCTGTCTCCTTGGCTGTCACCAACAGGCTGTATGATGCGGGCAGAACTTCTCTGGCTGTGTCCCCTGCCTGTCTTATTAGGCTGCTCCAAGGGCCATGAGTGATCGGTATGAGAACACCCTTTGGTGCCTGTCAGATTGCTGTCTTCGCTGGGTTAGTAAATGATGAGAAGGTCTTTCGTCAGGCCAGAGGGCAGAAAAGGAGGCTGCTTCCCCTGCCACACACGGTTCTCAGCCATCCTCCACACCCCCATACAGAAGTGTGCTTCGAATTTCCTGGGCTGAGCTAAGCCATGCCATCCCTCACCCTGGTGGGTGATGGAACCAGCGCCCCTCAGCCTGAATCTCACAGCAGCACGTCGTCCTGTCGGACTCCTTGAGCTGCACCCCATGTCTCCCCAACCCACAGTCCAGCTCTGTGGCTTCTCAGGTGTGCACTACAGAATATCAGGCATCAAAAATGACGCTTTAGGGCCCACTGCCCTCTCGTGTCTCCTCAAAGTCCCCCCTGGCCCGTCTGCCCATGCCTTGGAAGTGCTTTTTCCCCAGGCCTTTGTCTTCTGTGGCGATGCTGCCTTATTTGAGCTGCTCAGGCCCCCTTGGGGTTCCTTCCACAGACCAGGGTGTTTCTGCCTCAGGGCTTTTCCTGCACTGCCCCTGACTGTATTGGCTTTCCCTGAGCTAAGCCCTGCTTCTCTGTTACCTCCCTCATGCCTCAGCCCAGAACAGCTGCTCTTCAGAAAGGCTTTCCCTGATCCCCCTGTATAAACTAGCAGGTCCTCACCAGCCACTGTGAAAACATGATTTTGTATCGTTTTGTATCTCCTAAATATCCTGGTTTCAGACTAAGTAATTTTTTCCACTTTGCATGGCTGCTCCCAATTAAAAGTAAGTTAGTTGCAAATTCCTTATAGTAAAGCTCATCACTCACACACACACACACACACACACACACCAGGAAAAAGAGAATGAAATAGAAAAATGGTAAACAGTTTCAGTTTTGGTGTTTTGGGTCTCACAGTAATCTGGGCTCATCTGGAAGTGAGGTCACAAAGCCATTTCAGAAAGAGGCAGAGAAGTCTCGTCTTCTTCAGCCAAAGGTCCCCACCAGTTTTCTACATGTGTATAAAACATGACTTGAACCCACCTAACAGAGACAAAACTCCCAAGTGGAGCATGAGATTGCAGGGTGTTTAAATGACTTGGTTAGTGGTATTTGTTTGTTGTCTTCTTAATCATTTTGCTGGCTCAGCAGCATAAGCGCCTGCCTGGAAAGCACAAGGTCCCGAGTTCAATCCCCAGTACCGCAAAAATGTTTAAAATTTTTTTTTGCTTTTTCTTCATCTCTATTATCAATTTTATTTGTTTTTAAAAATGCTATTTATTTGGTGTTCTTAGTCGCTCATGCATTGCTTTCTGCTATGTCTTTACTTCTTTAACGCTGAAAAGCTAAGCATTTCAGAAAAGGATATTGCTTGACTCCAAAGGCCTGGGGAGAAGTCACAGATAATTGTGAGCTGTGCTGCAAGCGCTTGAGGACCGACCAGAAATACAGGGACAGTGCATGAGGTCCTTCTGACAGAGCTGTTGGCCGTGCCCGCCAGTTGGCTGGTTGTCTGCGCCCCCTTCTAGTGCGGTTTACTATGCTTTAAAAGTGAGGGAGGGGAAGAAAGAGAAGAGAGAGAGAAGCCAGGCATGGTGATGCACTCCTGTGATCCCAGCACTCTGGGAGGCTGAAGCAGGACGGTCACGAACTCAAGCCCAGCCTCCATTAACAAGACCTTGTGTCAAAATTAAAAATAAAAAAAGGGGCTGGGGACATGATTCAGTGTGAAGGCAGTGCGTCTAATCCCCAGCACCACAAGAGGAGAAGAAAGGAGAAAAGAACGGGCAGGACAGTAATAGGCAGTAAGAATATTCTCACCAAGCTCAGACAAAAAGCCTAATCCCTCTTTGTAGCTAATAGCTAGAAGTTCTGGAGCATTTGTATGTTTCCTGATTGCTTGGCAATGTCCTCAATGCTGTATTTATGTATTTCTATGTTAACTCATTTCATTGTAACCACAACCTCGTAAGGTAGCTGGGATCACAAGCTCTGTTTTATAGAGAACAAAACTGAGGCCTATCAGAATCAAGCAGCAAGACCTGGGTCATGCACAGATGATGGCTAGAGTTCAGTCCAATAGTCACTGACCCAGAGTCCCCTCTTATTCTGCCCTTATCATATGTTAATTAGGCCCAGGGAAGTCAAGCAACTTTCCCAGTATCCAACAAGGTAATAGCAAGAAAATATAAAGGAAACAAGGTACAGAGGAGTCTGAAGTGGTACGCATAGCCTGTGAAAGGGAAGTGGTTCGGCACTGTTGCAAGGGCCCAGGAGTCTGAATAGGAGATGAACGGCCCTTCTGAGGACCCAGAGAGGTCATTCACGGGCCCAGTCCTGGTCTGCCTGCATTGGGCCATTCATAGAGGTAGGTGCCACGTGTGCCTTCATCCGAGAGACAGAGGTGTAGTGTGGCCAGGCCCCAGCACCAGCACGTGGCAGCCAGCACGCGGGCCCAGCTCCCCGTGCTCCTCTGCCCAGCCTGAAAGCACCCAGCATCGCTGCTGACCACGCTACGACCTCACGTCCATCTCAGGGGACTCCTACTGCC
The DNA here is from genome assembly GCA_004027165.1 of Ctenomys sociabilis. Lineage (NCBI taxonomy): Eukaryota > Metazoa > Chordata > Mammalia > Rodentia > Ctenomyidae > Ctenomys > Ctenomys sociabilis. The sequence goes on from PVKA01047628.1 coordinate 8,128, forward strand.
ATGAAGGAGAGAGAGAGCTCCAAGAAGAAAGACGAATGTGGGATTTTGTGTTGAGAATATTTCTTTATAAAATTCTACTTTTAGGACCAAGTGCGGATAAAGTTCTCAGTGGTAGAGCACTTGCCTAGCCTGCTTGAAGCCCTGGATTCAATCCCCAGTGCCTTAGACTAAAAACATTCACTTCTAACCGGGCGTGGTGGCGCATGCCTGTAATCCCAGCACTCGGGAGGCTGAGGCAGGAGGATTGTTGTGAGTTCAAGACCAGCCTGAGCTACAAAGTGAGCTTAAGGCCAGCCTGAACTGCACAGTGAGACCCTGTCTCAAAAAAAGACAAAAAATAAATAAATAAATTAAAAAAAATAAATAAAAAAAAATAAAAAAATAAAAACATTCACTTCTGTTTCCTTACCTTTTCCTTACTTTTTAATGATCTGATACAACAGTTCTCAAACCTTTTAATCTCAGCATCCCAATATATTCTTAAAAATTTTTGAGGATCTCAGAGAGTTTGGTCCTGTTCTTTTTCCTCTGAAGCAGCTTCTTACTATGCTGTCCTGACTGGCCTTGAACTCACCGTCCTTCTGCCCCAGCCTCCCGCATAGCTGGGACTCCAGCGTGTGCCACTGGCTCAAACAGCATTTTTCTACATGGGTCGTGTCTTCAAAATTAAGACTAAGAAAAAATTTAAATATTTATTAAGTCCTTTTTTTTTTTTGGTCTTTTTGAGACAGGGTCTCACTATGCAGTTCAGGCTGGCCTTAAGCTCACTTTGTAGCTCAGGCTGGTCTCGAACTCACAACAATCCTCCTGCCTCAGCCTCCCCAGTGCTGGGATTGCAGGCATGCGCCACCACGCCCGGCTTAAGTCCTTTAAATAATAAGTATTATATTAACTGAAACAACATGTTTATGGATATAACTATAGTTTCCCATGCCAGCCAGAGAGCTGAGCAGACTAAAGTGCGTGCTTAGGCAGAGCGCAGCGGCCACCGTTTCATCTTCGCCATGCCACGCCCGCCCTGTGCCCGGGGTGCACTGAGACTGTGACTGAGACTGGGCCTGGCGGCACGCGCCTGTAATCCCAGCACTTGGGAGGCTGAAAACAGGAGGATCATTCTGAGTTGGATCTACATAATGAGAACCTGTACTGAATTGTATATATATATATATATAATCTCAGGAAATTAAAGTGTAACAGGAAGAGCAGCATTAGTTTATATTTTTTGAATGTCTACCATCTCACTTCCAAAAAGAAGCTAGATTCTCATATCTCCTTTCTGTACCAGTCTTTATGATACAACACATCGTTTCACCCTGGGATCTCCACTGTACACATGGGGAGAGCAGGGGTGGAAAGGCAAATGGCATGTTAGTGTTATTGGGAAAATAGTTTGACTTCATGGCCACAATATGGGTTTCCAACTTTGCATCTTCAGAACCACATAAGACATAAATTAATCAGAAATATACACCTTAGGCTAGGGAGAGAGCTTAGTAATCCCAAAACCATCTTAGCTCGAAGGGCAGTTGGAGGCTGCTGTGGTGCCTGTCTGTTCAGGGATGACACCTAATAGAGCCAGATCACTCTTGCAATGTTTCTCTTCTTCAAGATACATCATTTCTCACTGGGCGTGGTGGTGCATGCCTGTAATCCCAGCACTCAGGAGGCTGAGGCAGCAGGATTGTTGTGAGTTCGAGACCAGCCTGAGCTACAAAGTGAGCTTAAGGCCAGCCTGAACTGCATAGTGAGACCCTGTCTCAAAAAGCCAAAAAAAAAAAAAATACGTCATTTCTCTATTAGCAATTATAAGCTGCTTTGTTTGTCCACTAATGAATAATAATGTTTAAATGTGCAGATTTAAGTCAGTTGTGGAGGCACATGAGTGTAATTCCAGCAGCTAGGGAAGTTGAGGTAGGATTGAAAGCTCAAATCCTGCCTGGGAAACTTAGTGAGACCTTGTTTAAAATCAAAAACTATGGCCAGCAAGATAGTTTAGTGGACTAAGTGCCTACTTTGGCAAGTGCAGGGACCAGGGTTCGATCCCTGGTCCTGCATTCCATGCTGGCCCTGTATTCCATGCTGGCCCCACTCCTGGGGTGTACTGAGCCAGCAACCCAATCTGGATGTGATGGAAGGTGCATGCCTGTAATCCCAGCGCTAGGGAGGCTGAAAGCAGGAGAATCGCTATGAGTCCGAGCTTCATAGTGAGACCCTGTACCAAATACATAAAATGAATAAATAATAAAATCAAAATCTAAGGGGTTAGAAAAAATCTAAGTGGTTAGGGATACAGCTCAGTGTTAGAAGAGCCTGCTGGCAAGCGCAAGGTCCTGAGTTCGATTGCCAGTACCAAAAATAAATAGAAGGGAGCACAGCAGAGAAATTTCCTCTACTGAAAATAAATGTTAAAGGGCTGGGATATAGCTCAATGTTAGGGTGCCCTGCATTCAGTCCCGAGGACTACAAAAGAAAGCAGATTTTAACCTAAATGATTTTAACCAAGGATTCCCCCTCATGTCATGAACATGTGAATTAGGGCCACTGTTTTGATTTTTCCTGTGATTTTACATGAAAATAGAAAGGACCTGTCACTTAGAAGGCCACTGCCTGTGCCATGACCCTGTTAATGCACCTCACTCACTCAGGTTCCAGATCCCTGGCCATCCCGCCTGCCTTCACGCTGTGGGCTAACAAGTTTTTGAGTCTTCACAAATGTTCAGATCGATGGAGATGTTTTCCAAGAGGATTTATCCAGTGACCAAAAGATTTTTTTTCTGCTGAATGCTGAGCTGATGACACAGATTAGGGTATTTAAAAGAACACAATGGAAATGAGCAGGTCATATTGATGTAAAATGGGCAATCACGCAGGCTTCAGAGTGGAAAAAAGATTTCGCTTTTTGAGTGGTCCCACGCATCCTAGGGCTTGAGGGCTGTCTCTGTGGCTTTTATTTTAGTCCCTGAAGCAGCTTCTTTGTCTGATGTAGAGCACAATTTGGTGTCAATGAGAAAAGGAACAGCCAACAAAATCCTCTCCCACTGAAAAATAGGGTGGGAGAATGTCCTGCTAAATTTGCAGGAAATGGACGGGAAAGTGGGAGAGAAAGGCACTGCACTTCTAATAATCTCAAAGTGTGAGGGCTGTCCAGATAGCTCAGTGGACTAAAGCACCTGCTTAGGCAGACTCAGGGACCAGGGTTTGATCCCCAGCATGCCATGCCCACCCTGCTCCTGGGACATGCTGATCCAGCAATTGAGACTGGGTGTGGTGGCACGTGCCTGTAATCCCAGTGCTTGGGAGGTTGAAAACAGGAAGATCACTATGAGTCTGATCTATGTAGTGAGATTTTGTAAACCCTATACTAAATACATACATAAAAAAATAAGAAGAATCCAGAAGTGTGAAAGATGCCTCCTGAGTTATGCCCTGGACCTTTCCACTTTCCACATTGACACTTCCCTCTCCATCCATGCCCCTGTGAGGCTCACTCTGGATGGAGGGAAGGAAACAGTGAAGCCATCTGGCCCCACTGGTACTGGAAAGTAGTGCTCTGAAGGGAGTACTTGGGCAGCTCGATTACCTGATGTGCTCTGCGATGCTTAATAACCCTCTTTGATCATGGGAGAAGGACGGCAGGGAAGTGAAAATGATCGGCAGCTGATCCCACTATTCCCGATGGGGAAGACCTGAGAAAAAAGAAGAAACACTTTCAATTAGGGTGCAGGAGTCTACAGACATTCAGTGGAACCTTTTGGCAGGAGGAACTGCTTTTCTGGGCTTGAGTCCCTTGGCACTGAGGGGCAACTTGCACGTGAAGTAGTGGGTCTCTTTAATCCTCTTGCTCGAGCCCAAGTTGGCGGCCACAGGGAGCAGGGGGTGTTTATTTGAAACAGTGGCAGTTCCTGTGCTTCTTAGGAGAGAGCTGGTTTTTCACCAGCCAGAGGTTCAGCTCAGATGTTGGTAGGCTTTGGTGAGCAGAGGAGAACAGAGAGAGGCAGCGACCAGCGCTGGCAGGAAGGGACCATTACTGAGAACTGACGTAACTCCCTAGGGGTAGAGCAGGGTTCTTTGTTGATTCCCAGGCTTGTCAGCCCCTACGTTACTGACCAAATAGTGTTTCTGAAACATGTTGAAGAGCTGAAGAATGGACGTCATTGTCTCAACCCCACAGCATTACTGGTAATTCCTGTCCTTGAAGTAGAGTGGTGCAAGATTTAGTGTAATGTGGCCGCCTGGCGACCTGGATTAGGAGGGCCTGGTAGGGATGTTTTCAGCAGCATTTAACTGCTGTTGAAGGATTATGTTAGGGAATTGGAATTATAAAGACATACAGCTCTGGCTTTCTAGTAAATCAGGGGCCTGGGATATAGCTCAGTGGCATAAGCACCTGCTTGGCAAGCTCAAGGTCCCAAGTTTGATCCCCAGTACCACTAAACAATAACAATAATAATAATAATAGTAATAATAATAATAAATAAGTAAATCAGGCCCAGAGTTGTGGACTGAATGACACTCTGCAAAGCCATCATACTGGGGTTTTCCTGTTGCATCCACGCTGTGCGGTCACTCATGGCCTCAAAGCCCAGCTCCACGTGTACCTGTTCAGAGCTCGTTCTGGCCTTCAGTTTCCCTGAATCTCCTATTGATCCAGCTCCCCAGGATGGCCCTCTTATTTTTCTCTCTTTTGCCCCTAACACAGGCCTCTCTCCCTTCCCCCACCCCTGTCTCCCCCTGTTGCTTCTCCTCTGGAGCCAGTGTGAACTGTTCTCTGGGGAGAAGGGCGTCTGGGAAGAACAGTCTAATGGTGTGACCTTGAGGTCTAAGGCGGCCCTTAACCTGCAGGGAAGAATAGCGTACCTCAGAGGAATCCAATCGGAAGCAGCTGGGTTCTCGGGGGCTGAATTATAGACCTGGTAAATAGGATTGTCTTTGCTCAGATCATTTCCTCTCTTGGGAGGCAGAAAGGAAGAACCCTTCAGGACTGACGGCTCATTTAATAAAATCTGAAGCCCGGTGAGGGTGATGGGTGGCATGAGGGGGGTGTGGGAGTGGCTTCCGGGGCTTGCTCTCTGCCCCTGTTCGTCTCCAAGGCTGCCATAACAAATTACCTCTGGTGGCTTCAGCCACAGCCACTGCCCCCTGGTCCAGAGGCTGGGCATCAGGGTGCGGACAGGGCCCTGCTCCTCCTGAAGCCTCCGGGAGGACCCTTCCTGCCCCTTCCCGCTGCTGGCCATTCCACGTGTCTTCCTCGTCTCTGACCTGTATACGGTTCTCGTTTTTTGCCCCCTCTTCCTCCCTGGACTCTCTGCACTCTGCCTTCTTCTAAGGACAGTTGTCATCGGACGAGTGCCCACACTAATCCACTGTGATTCTTGTTAGCTAATTACACTGGAAAGACTCTAGAAAGAGTCATGATCTGAAATCCCAGGTGGACAAGGACTTCCCAGGAGCACTGTTAGCCGATCACATGGGCTTCCTGCAGTGCACTGACTGCCCCTGCACATGGAAGGCTCGGTTTTCCATTCACTTTCCTTCTCCCCTAGCTAAGTTACTGTGAGGCTGGGTAGCTCTTTCCAAATGACTTTGGATTTCTTATAAACAGATGTCAGGTAAATGGACTCGGTGCCGTGTTGGGGGCGAGAGGTGTGTTAGAAATAGGAGCCCCGGGGGAGGTGGACTAAGGCATTGGTATTTTCAGAAGCTCCTCACACATTGAAAGCTAGGATCCACCGAGCTTGGTCACAGGGTCCTTCAGTTCTGAGCACCCTGTTCTTGCTCCATGTCACTGGAGGGGACAACTGTGTCACTTCCTCAAGGCTTCCCTCCTCCTAAGAGAGCTGGCAGTTAGAATGAAACCCTCTTTTCCTGTGGTGTAGAAGCAAACACACAACGAACCCTGTCGTTATAAACAGAGTGCTGGGGCTGGGGAGATGGCTTAGTGGAATAAGTGCTTCCCTGGCAAGCTCAAGGGCCTGAGTTCAATCCCCAGTTCCGCAAAAAAAAAAAAAAAAAAAAAAAAAAAAAAAAAAAAAAAAAAAAAAAAAAAAAAAAAAAAAAAAAAAAAAAAAAAAAAAAAAAAAAAAAAAAAAAAAA
>PVKA01047629.1:0-14218 GCA_004027165.1 Ctenomys sociabilis
AGAGGAAGAAAATTAGGGGCACAAAAAAGGACAAATGGTCCCCAAATCTATCTTCTGATGACAATGGCTCAGAATGATACGATTTGAACTTCTTTTGGAATAATAATTCGCATTGTCATTGGTCTATATGGAAAGTAGGGGTGGGAACCCAATATAAATATACATCCCTACAAAGGAATAATCCCCCGATAAATCCTATGTTTTGAAGTTTATTCTTCAAATCCAGTCAATGCATCATCATCAGCCTCAGAAATAGGAGGAGAGCCAAACAAGCTGCAATCTAATATGGAAATGTGGTCCTAGCCCCAGTACTGTGTCATTCTTCTGAATGGGATCACCTGCACCCATCCCTCCTAGGAGAAAATTTCAAACAGAGTTAGCTCCTTAAACCTTCTAATTAAAATGAGAAATCCCCAGGCTTCCATGACTCAGCCTCAGAAAAAGATTATTAGGAATTTAATAGGGAAAATATAGCAGCTCAGACCATCTGTGACCCAGTGCTCTGTGAGAATTTAAAGAAAACTGGAGGGAGGCAGCACACACTCCAATGCACGCTTGAGGAGTACTTTGTAGGAGCTGTAATAAATCAACATAGTTAGAGTACAGCCTTTTTCAGATTTAATTACTGTTACATAATTATTAGCAAAGCATTCTCCTCTGAAACTGTAAAACTCATTACATCAAAAATCCCCAAGCTCCTGATGGAATTTATGAACTAGTTACTTTCTTTCTAGCTCTGGGAAAATTGTGGAATAGAGTCCAGATTTGTCTCCAGCTTTTTAGGAGCAGAGGGGGATTTTGTCCCTGTTTTGTGTCATTTTAGTAGGTTTCTGAGTTGAGTTTTCTATAGATCATTCTCTCAGACATTGGCCTACACTTTTGTCCAAATACTTGTATAAATGATAGCATTCCATGCTAGTGGTAGGAGGTTTTTAGCAAGTGCATTTTAAAGTGTACTGACAAGGAGCTGGCTGATTTTCAAAGGCTGGGAGATAAATCGTTTTTAGGTGCTTGATATTTTTTGAAGGTTCATATGAGGTTAGAGAAGTCACATCAGGCAATCAAAAGAGCTTTTGTTGGAAGGACAAATATCAACACGATGTGACCTGCGTGTCATGATGTATTAGTCCTGGCTCCTGCATCTCTTGCCAACACCACATGTGGTGGTGTGACATTGGGAGTTTAAAACTGGCCATGGTGAAAGTATCAACACTATGAAAATCAGAAAATGCAGTGATCAAGGCTTTTCCTCTGTGAAGCATGTTGTTAAATACTGCTATTGTGGTGGCCAATGATACATGTGTAAATACTATCCCAACTGTCTACATAGCTCCAGCAGAGATCATAGGATAAATCTCCTCTCTGTGTATTATATGTATTATACTTTACCAACAAAATTTTTTCCTAAACTCTAGCTTACATAAGGTGCTTGCACCTGAAAGCAGGAAGACCCTGGAGCGATTCCTTTAAAAGACAGGTGAGTGCCCTGGTTGGGACTAGCTAGCTCCTTAGGAAGAGCCATTCAGCCCAAGCTGGGTACTCCCTCCAATGCAGGCCAGGCAGCACCCCTAATCCTCAGCTAGTTACCTGCAGAGAACTGCAGCTGCCAGAAAATGCTTTGCTCTTGCTCCTACTCTCAGAATATCCAGCCAGATGTTTTCTGTTGTATTTGTAGGCTCTCCAGGGATTCACTCTCATCAGAGTGAGAGGGAGATAAAGGCAGCTGAGGCTTAAACCGTCAGCTGCCGTGTACCTGCTCCCTCCGCTGCTACTGCCCAGCTCGCGGCTACCGATTCTGCACGAGCCCTGGGACAGCCTCAGTTTCTCCTCACGAACCCCTAATACACACTTGCTCTTGCTTGTCTGCTTGCAACCTCCAGTGCAGCCAAACCAAACAGTACCTTTCCCTGAACACAGCCTTTGTTCCTCCACTATTTTTTTTCTCTTGATAAGAATAGAGAAGGTGGCTAAGGCTGTTGGAGCATTCTAGCCTGGTGTTTAGTGCTGTGCTTTTTGCACTTCAAGTTGCCTGTTGCATTTTCTTCTACTAATCTGCCTTTAATTCTCAAGAGCTTTCACTGCTGCTTTTTTTTCTTTTAAATTTATGAATGTGATTGCTTCATGGCTGTCTTGGAGAATAATGTACTGAAAGTTTTCTTTTGTTTTCAGCATTTATTCTATGTTTTCTGGGTACAGTTTTCTGTTGGCTGGTCATTCTGTTTCTCTTCTCAAAGATTTTCCAGAGTATCTAGCAGTTCATTGTGGTGTGTTCCTAGCATAGCTGAGCATCTGATTCAAGCAGTGCTGTTAGGAGAAGTCCATGTCATCAGCTCAAGTGGGACTTCCCTGCTCCCCCTGGGATCATGTTCTGGCTTGGAAATCCCTGCTTCAGCCAGCTGCAGGCAGGCAGAGGGCATGAGATGTCTCAGTGCAAGGCTCTCTTTTAAACAAGCAGAGACCAATTTCTTAGTGTCAGAAAAAAACTGCTACAGAAAAAAAAAAAAAGAATGCTTGCTTCTGCACCCTTCCCCCATTAACTTTCTTAAGTCAGAATTCTGAAATGAGTTTAATCTATAGCCAAATGGCTGACCCAGGAGCACAGAGATGATAGAACTATCCTAACTTTAAAAAATTTGCCATTGAATCTGCTCATTAGCCAGCCTCTCTGGGCAGCTTCCTGTAAGGTGGCTGGCTGTGAACCTGGAGGCATGGGGGTTTCTACTGCAGAAGCTCACCTAGTGGGAAGTTGACCCTTTGATTTCAAGTGTTGTGGTTTTCTCATGTGTTTTCCCTCTGTTACAGATTTGAGAAATCCTTCTTTGTTCTCATCTGCTGATGCTGCAGTTTCAGAATTTTGGTTGCTGTGGTGCATGTAAGGTTTTAGTCTCTTCCTGCATTTTCCTGGAATTTGGGGGGAGAGCAATGACATTACATGCCCTCATCCATCTTATCCCAGAAGTGTTTCTATTTCCATCGAATAGTTTTTTCCTGGATCCTTTTTGCCTGTAAGTTAATAGAACAGAATACATCTGCATCATTGTGGGACTTTTTTTCCCCAGTGGCCTGAAAATATATGTTTAATGAAATGTGAGGTGAACCTGTATATCTACTCTGTATTTTCTGGCATGATTTTGAAGATGGTGCTACTTTTAGATAAACTTAATATGGAGTATGAGAAACATTAAAAAGAACTATTTGGATTTTTTGTTGTTGCTCTTTTAAACATAGTTTAAATTACTTCTATTAATTTCTTTTATTTTTTAGTAGGAAATTGTTGTTTACAAACTGTGAAAGCTTATGGCTTTAATAGACTTTTTTTTTTTTTAGAATCTATGTGCATTGAACACATTCTCTAGGCAATCACTAAATTTAAAGATGAAAACTATAGAGCTTTTTGCATAACACTGGTATTTATGTTTTTTCTTTTTTTCTAAAATACTGTTATGGTAGGCCCAAAGCTAATTTGTCAAGGGAAGACTGTATTGCTGAAATTGAAAGGAGAGATGCTAATATTTTCTTAATTTACTTTGCCAAACTGCAACAAAATTGCATTTGAATAGAAAATTCTTAAATATGTGTTTATGAATAACTGGGTACAAAACTTCAAATCGTATAACAGGACCACATAACAATTCTATTTTAGTTTTATTGCTGTGACAACTAATCACTTAAAGACTTTTTTCTGTTCTTGGAATTCTTTTACATTTTTGTCAAGTGATGGAAAATGCTCAGCATAAATCTAGATTTCAAATATCTGACCGAGAGAATAAATGGTCAGCGTGGCAATGCAAGGAGGTCCCAGTGGGTTACAGATGATACGGTCCCTTGCTAAGCTCATGGCTAATTCAATATCCTGCTTGCCACGGTCCCCCATCGGCGTCACAATGCATGGCCTGGCAGAGTTTCCGACACAGTGTGACCAGGCTAGAGACAAAGCAATTTATTCAGCCTAACCTATTTGGCTCCCATCTGACCAGGTTTTCTAGCAATTCATCCTGGCTTGATTGAGCTTCAGTTTATCACCTCCGTAAGGAAGGCATTTGATTAGTAGGTTGGAAGTAACACGAAATCAGCCCTGATGCCAGGCAAGAGATTGTCAGAGATTGCATTTTGCATATATGATTATCTCACTTAATCTTCATACTGGCTTTGTGAAGTAGGCTCTGCTATTCAGTGAATACACAGTTGAGAAAATAGAGGGTCAGAGAAAGTAAGTCATGTGGTTAAAGTCATGACGATAGTGGTTTATACCTATTTGGAGTGATTCTAGAGCTTAGACTTTTATAATCCTCCCTTTTCTTTCCTTTTCCCCTTTGGATTTTCACAGTTCAGGCTGGCCTTGAACTCATAGCAATTGTCCAGCTTCAGCTTCCCAGTTGCTAGAATTACAGGCATGCACCAACATACTCAATAAACTTCTTGCTTTGGAAAATAGTTTTGTTCTGTCTTTTAGGATCACATTAGTTATTTCCATGAAAAAATAGTAAATACCTTAAATAACAAATGAACTGTTTGTTATTCACTAGCTGAAGGATACCATATCCAAATATTTTATTGCAAAAAATTTAATTTACTTGTGGGCTTGAAATAAGCCATATTTCTATGAAAAATATTTATAGCTTGAATGTTTTTTTTTTTGCTTACCCTCACCTTTTCCTTCTTTTGCTTGGAACATACTCTGGCTTTCACTCAATGTTTGCATCTTCTAATCTGACTTTACAAGAACTTTCTTTTTGCTATTTAAACTCCGGTATTCTCTCTGCTTTTTTGGATCTTAGTTCCACAGGCTAGGCTTGGGACTTTCCATTAACCTCTGTCCATTCAAACCTATTTCAGGCAGAACTAGGTTTGTAGAACCTGAAGTTTATTTGATTAGCAGAGAGGTGGATATTTATTAAGAAGAAGGAAAAATGGAAACCGCAAAATTAAATCTAAAATGGGCAGTCTCTGAATCAGTGAGAAAAGGAATCCCAACACGTTACAGATATTTAAGGAGCTAGAACATGTTATAAATTTTATCCAGCCCAAAATGTGTGTACAGTATTTTAATTAATATTTGACATCTTAAAAACCTTTCTCTATATTTGGCTGCATTATCATTTATCATTTCTTTATATGATAATTTTCTTTCTGCAATTTTCAATAGAGTAGAAATCCAGTTTTCCCTTTACCATAGCTAATCATAATATTGCTTTTGTTTAATGGTCCATAATTTTTATCTGCATCTTCTGTGTATGTGTACAAAAATGTAATTGTTAACAAGAAGTCATCTTTCACATATGCTCAAGTCAAGATTTAGCAATTTTGCTCTTGCTTTATTAAACATCCCAAAATGTTCTTACAAATGGAAGTAAAAATGGTGTTTTTGTTTTAGCTTGATTAAATGTGGTATTGCATTAGAGAGGGGATGGGGGTTGCACCTGTACTTGGATTTGCTACCTTACCAGGTGTATTTCTAACAGGAGGAAACTTCCTTTAGACCAGGTATGGATGTGACTGAAAGGGCCACCTGCAACTCTGCCATCTGATCACTGGAAGAATTTTCCACTGACTAGTGTCTGGCCCTGGTTTCTTATTTCTCCTATAGTACTGTGCCTGCTGGCTGCTGTAAGATGCTTTCCTCTGGGAGACTGACCTCTGAGGCTACAGCCTCTTTTCTCAGTACAGAGTTAAGAGGTAGTAGGACTCTACTAGGAAAGCTATTCCTAACTATTCAAAACTTTACCAGTACTGTTTGTGTCATATAACTCTTAGACAATGATATACCTAAAGAGCTGTCAATAGAATGAAATGAGTTAGACCCACTTAAATATAACCTCATAACTCAAACTAAAGGTGTCCCATGTCACTTTCTCTTAGCCAGGACTCATAATGTCACCAGTGAGAAAGTTGCTAAAGGGAAAGGTAGAGGGGCGCAGGCCAAGAGCCAGGGCCTACCTTGAACCTGTGCACTTGCCCTGGACTGAATTCCAGGGCCAGGGCTCAGAGTCTTTCCCTTCCAGGAGCTTTGAGAATGCTCCCAGGGAGCTGGCATGCAGAGTCAGTCCCCATGTGGAGCTGTCTTGCCTGGGGTACTACAGTGGACAAGTGGTACCTAGTGAAGGAATACAGGGCACCAAGTCTGGGCCTCAGCTTGTGGTCAAAATCTCTGGGGAGTAAGATATTCTCAATTTGAACTTAGCGTTTCTTCCCAGTCATTATGAAACATAACTTGTCAAGATAAGATAGAACATGTTCAATTTAATAGTTAATTACCTAGACATATGAATTTTTGACAATGAGAATGCTATCCTTTTATTATCAGAACTAATAGTAAAAAATTAACAAATACTAAAATAATCAAAAAGGACTATAAAAGACTAATCTCTACATACAGTTTAGGGTTCTGGACTGCTCAGAAAGTACACTGGCTCTCCTGTGTGTCAAAAATTACTGAGCAATGAGAAGAAGACTTTAATGGATTTGACCTTGAATAGCCAGGATTTCCAGTGTCCTCAATGCTCTGGACAGAAAAGACCCCTATGGCAGCTTTTAGAAGATGAGCCCTACAAACTGAAACTTCTTCTCTGAGGCTTGTGTGGGGAGACACACCCCTCGGGGTTCACTATGGCAGGTGACTGGCCAGCTGGACAAAGCTTCGTAGTGTGGCCCAATACTGCTCCTGGGCCACAGATGTCACAGAGCTGCACCACCTCTGACTGCCCAGTTTAGACCCTCAGTATGGCTTCAGAGCTAGGATGGATCATATTAGTAAAAAGAGATCATTCTTGGAAGAAAGTAAATTACTGCACCTGGAAAAAGTGGCCTTCAGCAGAATGCTGAGGTTCTTTTTTTTTTTTTTTTTTTTTTTTGTTATGCAGCTACTTAAACTTCAAAGTAATTACCAGTGTTACCTAACACCTAGTTAATAATATGATTAGGATGCACTAATAAAAATGATGTTATAAACAACCAGATCCTCTCTATGTCCTTCAAGTGCCAAGTAACTGCTGTCAGTCCCCCTTTCAATCTAACCTGGGTCTGGGCCTCAAAGAAGTGTAGATAGACTAGAGTATCCAGTTTCCAATTCTAAGAGGTCATCCTGAACATGTGGGGTACAGGATGACTCAGCCTAACAATCCTTGCAAAAGATGACCTTGGATCAACTGTCTCTCATTTGTGATTGAGGCCCTCTGTCCAGCCACACAGGACCACATCTTTGTTTAGGGAGTGGGGGTTGGGCTCAGCATTCTGTGCTGTGCTCAGATTCACATGGTTTTCTGGCCCACATTGCTCAGGATGAGCTGGAAGGGAGAGATCAGAGCCCCACCAGGGCTCCTCAGTGTGATTCCCTCCTAATGATCCTTTTCCAATCAGAAGGGAGCGATTTTCCTCCACCTCATTATTTTTCTGCCTAGCTTTCTACCCTTTGAAGCTGAGCTTTTTTTTTTCTTCCATTAACAAATAACTGAGAAAATGCACTCACTGATACATCTTCTTCTTGTAGTTTTAGTGTTCAACTTCTAACCGATCATTTGACTTAAGAGATTTCTTAAAGGAGCAGCACCTGTTATTTTCTAAACTGACTAAATGTCAAGAAAAGAGACTTTACTTTCTTCTGGGGTCCCATGGAGAAAATGCTACAAATACAATACAAATATATTTTATTCATGCAGTGTTGGGCTTTTTACATTGTCTATATGTCAGATTCCACATGGTGGCCTGGATACTTGGCATCCAGAAACCAAATAAGCAATTAGCATTTTGAGCTGATACCACAAACAAATCAGACACGTCCTCATCTTCTATGCCAGGTCAGGCACTTTCTGGATTCAATGTAAATAGATTTAGTTACACATTTATTGAGCAGCTACTAGGTGCAGAATTCTGGGCTGGATGCTATGTTGAGTGCAATGTGAGTCAACATGAGCAGAATGTATTGATGTGATAGAAGACATATATAGCTTTATGTGGGATTTTAGGACTCAAAAAGTTCATAAAGTGACTGGCCAAAATACGCAAAGATGGTAGGGCCGTTTTGTCATCACAAAGATCAGTTGGAGAGTTCTTGACCCCAGCAAGTCAAGAGGAAGATGAGTAATACATATTCAAATTGGTAAAGACTAGAGGGCTATGGAACTCAAAGTTTATTTTCCTCTAAAGCAGTGATGACAAACCCAGCGCTTTCAGTGATAGCAAGCAGCAGGCTATGCGAGTGTGCCACAGGTGTGCCACGCTGTCCTAAGGTTTTCTAAAAGAGTGCCTGTTCTTAGCTGTCTAATAAGTCACCTAAGCTTATCATCAGCTTTCCAGGCTGGGGAGTTCTACTTGGATAGACCATTTTTTACGGTCTGGAATTTATATTCTTATTTTTTTTTTTTTTTTGTCTTTTTGAGACAGGGTCTCACTGTGCAGTTCAGGCTGGCCTTAAGCTCACTTTGTAGCTCAGGCTGGTCTCGAACTCACAACAATCCTCCTGTCTCAGCCTCCCTAGTGCTGGGATTACAGGCATGCGCCACCACGCCCGGCTTATATTCTTATGATTAGGCAGATGTGCAGTGTTTGCAGAGGTCTTAGATATTTTTTTACTAAGGTTTGTAGTAAAACTTGCTCAGAAATCTGGTTGATGGTAGATTGTAAAATGGATCATTGTAAAAGTGGTAAAATGTGAACTCTGGTACATATTTCTAGGAAAAGATACAATCGTAGTTTCCTAAAATAATTTTAGGAAATTATTTTAACCTGAACTTTTTGAGTAATACTTTTTACTTATTGATTTATTTATTTATTTACGGAACCAGGGATTGAACTTCCTTGCCCTTACCAGGAAGCACTTATTCAACTGAGCTATCTCCCTGGCCCTGAGTAATACTTTGGAACTGATGAAAGACTTGCATTGTATGTTAATTCTGTCACTTGCTAATGGTATGAATTTAGGCAAACATCTAATTTCTCTGCATTTTCATATATCAGATAGGTAATTACATATATTTACCATACAATGGCAAGATGTCTGTTATGATGATTTTTGTAAAGTTAACACTCAAAATGAGTCATTCAGGAGTCCGGTGTACCCTGGGTTCACCAAATATTGCCAGTCCCTGGCAATCCCAAATAATCAGAAGGAAGGCACCATTATTGTAATAAGCTCTGAAATAAGCACTTGGAATATTTGGTTCCTTTTTCAGTAGTCCTAAACCATTAATTAATTTTCTTCAGAACTTTTCTAGATTTTCTAATAACCCTGCCTTTTCCAGTTTGGGAGAAAATCATGATGGACTTCTGCAGAGGTACATGCCTGTATACCTAAGAACAAGAAGGCATTTGGAGTTGATGCCGATCTATACCTTAAACTCTTTTCTGCTTCCTCCGTGGCTCTCTACCCTTCTTGAAGAGAATGTGAGTAAAACAGTGTGGTCACCACGTAAACAATTATGAAGATAGATCTGTCATTAATTTTTTTTTCTTGTTTTCCTTGTCAGTTTGACAGTAGAAAAAAATCTGGCAACATGAACTTCATGAAATACCATGATGTCATCATAGGCCTCACGGTGAGCCATGCAAGACAAATGTTAGAGGAGGGTGGCTGAGATGCACAGTTTGTGGTGGGGAATGAATGCAGACTTCCTGTGCCAAGTATGCTGAGAGCCACGGATGTGTTTAAGGGCCACAGGACCTGAGAAGATGAGATATTTCAGGGAAATGCAGGGGAGAGACACACAGTTCCTTTTTGTTTGCCTGAAAAATGAAATATTGGTGTGTATATTTCTCTCCTGGAATGATGCAAACTGTGTGGAGCTCACCTCACTCATCATTGAACTCCACTTCTTTTAAATGGAGGCCTGGTGTCCAGCTATGGAAGCCAAGGCACATCTTCTTCTGGCAAAGTTGTGAAGAAGACAACTTGGTGAACAATTCTTTTCTTTCTTTTTCCTTTTTAGAGCAGAATATAGTTATTGGGGAAAACCAAGCTTCTGTCTGAGAGAAGGAGAAAAGGGATCTGAAGGGGTTACCAAGGACTCTGCCTTTCCTAGAGATATTTATAGAGCAAAGCCACAAGAGAAAGGTCCAAGGTGGGAAACATGGGAATTCTCTAAGTGGGACAGAGGTGGACAAAACCATGTTCTACCATTAAGATTACAAGCATAAAGGCTCAGGTAAAATTGACTGAGATCAAATGGGGAATCAAGTCATGCAGCAAGTGGGTATGAATACAGAGCAGGGGCTGTTCCTGTATGGAGTCAGGCTAGTGACTCTTCCTGGCTTTTTCAAGGTGACTGACATCTATCAGAGTATCAATCCCTGATGTCCATCAATAGGGCAGTATGGCTGCATTTGTTTAATCTTTTGTATTGAGGTCTGGCCCACAGTGGGAATGTCTATCTGTCCTACAGTTACAAGCTATCTTGTCTCATACTGGTTCTTTCAAGGGCCTAACCCTTGTGTGAAATTTTTTGCCAATATTTATTTCTATATAACACAGCCGGCTGCAATACTGCCCCTCTCTGAAGAAGGACTCTAAACTGCCTTGAGGAAATCATAGGCCATGACCACTCTGGCTTCTTCAGGCTGAAGGGGTTGTACTTGTTCATCAGTAGTCAGATATTCTGCAGGGATTCTCTCCAAAAGCCCTCAAGAGACAGCAGACATTTTCATCTTGGGTAGGTACACCCATGCAGCTGGTCCTGCATGTGGTGCCAGGGACTGAATCTCAGCTTTCAGTCTGGAGGAGACAACCTTTTATAATCCTGCAGGAACTTCTGGATGTAGACTTTGGGGTTTTATCCATCAGTGAATCTCTAAGCAATAGGGAGCCTATAGATTTAAAACTATATGCTTTTTCACTTGAATCAGAAGTAAAACAAAACTTTAATTCTACTGTTACAGAGCTTCACATTTTGGTCAGATCAAGTGCCCTCTGATGAGACATGTTGGGCAATTCTGCAAACAATTCAGTAGAGTGACCAGAAACCTAAAATTGAAGCCATATGGAAACTTACTGTGCATATTAAATTGTGTGTAGCAGTGTTAACAGCATCCTGATTTGTGGCTGCAAGTAATAAATGAATTATATTAATTTTGTGGCTGCAAGCTAATTTCTCCAGAATTACTTTTTAATAACCAGCATCATGTTCGCTGGTAAAATTTAAATACATTTAGGAACAAATTTGTAGACTTTTAAGTAATGCTAGATTATCATTTTGAAAGCTTAAGAGTTCATTTACCATTTCCCCTAGCACCAAATTTTTAAAAAGGAAACTCTTTTGCTCAGAATGGTTAACTTAGATGATAAACAAATGTTGCATTATTATTCAGAAACAATTACCATCCCAATACAACCAGGAAGACACAGAATGGTTTTAAGAATTCTTCCTTTTGTTCTACATACGATTTGTCTTTATCATACAAATCCTCATCTATCTTTCCTGTGGGGTTGCTTCAATATCAAAGCAAAACTTTGAACACTGTGGTTGGTTCTCTTAAGTGAGGCAAAGTGAGGTTCAGTTTGGAGGTAAAGTGTGTGAGATTTAGGGGTGATTCTCCTTCACCTGGGTGGAATTTTCCTTGTTCAACTCATTAAATAAGTGTCCCTGAGTTGTGTTTTTTTTTTTTTTTTTTTTTTTTTTTTTTTTTTTTTTTTTTTTTTTTTTTTTTTTTTTTGTGGCTGCATCAGTCTACCCTTGGGGTGGCACTGGGGCTGCATGAACCTCAGTCCCTGTGTTTGCCTAAGCAGGTGCTTTAGACTGCTGAGCTATCTACCTGGCCCAGTGCTTCTGAGTTTTGTGCTTTCAATTTCTTGTTATGTTAATAACTATATATATCCCATGTGTTAGGAAGATTAAAAACAAAAGTACACATGGAGTGGTTAAATGGGGCTGACTGATTGGATGTGGTTTGTTCGCATGTGGTAGCCTGGTGCCTGCTTACTGTGCCCCATTGGGAAGAAGAAGCACTGAGAGGCAGAACCTAGAGGGAGGTCCTAAGGTCACTGAGGTCACTCAGGGGGCTGTGGTGTTCCAATCTCTGTCTGGCTTCCTGTTTTGCCACGTGATTTCTGCACCATGCATGTTCTCTGACCTTGACTTAGGCCCTTCCTAGAGGCTGAATCTATTGAAGACTGCCTGCCTACTAAAATGTGAATTAAATTTGCCTCTTTTCTTTGAAAGGAGTCTGACCTAGGTATTTTGTTACAGTACTGAAACGCAGACTAACACATAGGCCTCGCCTTGAAGAAACCTTGGTGAGTGCAAACTGCTATAATTCTCTGGGAAACCAAGCTCATGGCTTTCATTGCAAGGCTGCTGGTCAGGCAGACTGCAGCATGGACCCAAGTCTTCCATTTATTGGCTGTGTGAATCTGAGCAAAGTGTTCTGCTCCCCTGGAACTCATTCTTTGCTTACAAGATGAAACCTTTATGCCAACCTCATCACCCTGCACTGTTGGAAGGAGATATAGGGGGAGGAAGGACAAAGTGATGATAGTCATTAAGAGATCCAGTAACTGCTCATTAATATTCATGTCCTTCCTCTTCCAGGGGAAGCATTTGGGGTGGAAACAGGCTTGGAAAGGTGGGTCTTGTGTAAGTGTAGCAGCTTATTTCTGTCCTGTCTTAGTCTCCCTGTCAAAGAGGACCTCTGGCAACAGGGGACAGTGGTGTGAAAAATCTATGTTCATAAATATATTGTTTATATATGACTTAAATACAGAAATTTTTCATATCCAGAAATCAAAGAACTGGTCTCATTACCTATTTGATCTGGTTTCCATTGCTGTAACAATGAATCCTGTCCAAAATTTTGTTTCCTTAGAAGATGCTGACTGGTCTGCGTTGCTATAAGATCCTTTTCATGCAATGTGGGATCTTCTTGCATAGTCACCCAGTGACGACAAAGAATCTTTATTTGCATATCTCAATTTCTATTAGTAAACAACACATTAGAGATGTACTAGAAGATGCTTTATTTTCTAATTCTGGGAGACCTTGTAGAAAGCCCACAAAGACATATCTTTCATCATGACAAGCACACAAACCTAATTGCTAGTTGGTGGTCCAGTCTTTCAGACATTACCATGAGGGTGGCTGGATTTCATGCTGTCAGAGTGGCAGCATGCCTGGAATTCTCCTTCATAAGTGAGGAGTGACAGTCCCAGCCTGTGAATCACCAGAATGTCCTCTGTTAACCCAAACCATGTCTCACACAAACACACAAAGGTCTCTTATGACTCATTCACTTGACTAGTATTTTGGTGCCATCATAGAATGTTCAGGAAGTGGGATTTCAGAGTGGGTGTATTTCAGAATTGATCCAGGAAGAGTGCCGGCATGGCTGAGAATCCTTGCTATCTGTGGGCAGGTCTCAGACCTTCGGCACATAGTTCTAAATTTGTGACTAGAGAAATGACGACTGTAAGACTAAAGAGAAAAATAGTCCTTGTGCCTCAGCACATCATTCAGCTGTGGAACTCTTTGACTCTTCTGTTCCACAAAGGCTGCAGATCATGTTTGGGTTCATGCTTTCTTCTTGTTCTCATTACTAATGAGTCTTCGAAATTTTTCCTCCTTCTGTTCTATTCCATTGCCTAAATCAAATTAGAGCTGGAAAGCACACAATCCAGGCAGATCTCTTTTCTGTGGTCTTCCTCTGTCACACCCAAAACTATTCATGTTCATTGTCACAGTTTGGGTCTAGAATTCACCTATTAGACCCATGGGCTAAGGGCTTTGTCTCCAGACTGTGGTGCTACTGGTGGAAATTTTTAGAGCTGGAGAATAGTGGGAAGTTTTCAGTCCCTGAATATGCTTTGTGTTGTGGCACCTTCACCTGTTCCCTTTATCACCCATTACAGGTTATAAAGTAAATAGCTTTTCTGTGCCATGGATCAGTACCACGATGTCTGATCACATGCCCAAACAGATAAGGCCAATTGGTCAAGGATTGAAACTTCCAAAGCCAGAATCCAAAATAAGCCTTTTTGAGTCCATCTGTCTCAGGCATGTGTTTCAGTACCAGAAAACTGTCAGGGCCACAAGATAGTTCAGCAGACTAAGCTCCTTCTTAGGCAAGTGCAGGGAACAGGGTTTGAACCCCAGAATCACATGCTGTGCCAGCCCTGCCCTGGGGTGCACTGAGCCAGCCACCAGAATTGGGCATGGTGGTGCATACCTATAATTCCAGTGCTGGAGAAGCTGTAAACAGGAGGATCACTATGAGTTTGAGCTGCTTAATGAGACCCTAT
>PVKA01047630.1:0-14219 GCA_004027165.1 Ctenomys sociabilis
GCACAGCGTTATCTATCCCAACTGTACTGTCTATACACACACATCATGATTTTTTCTTTCTACAACCCTTCCTTTGTCTACACCTGTCTAAAGTGGGCACTCCATTGACATTCAACTACCTTAGGTGCTTGAACTCGACACCACAATCCAACACAGTCCAGCATTCTGCAACCATAGGGAGTTATTCAAAGAAATTGTCAATGAAGCTTACTGTCCCCCAAAATACTCATCCTTCCCCCAGTGACAGTCACCAGGGCTCATGATGTGGTTATGAGCTACCACAAAATGCCCACTGCATAAAATCTGAGTAAGAGCTCATGGTCTTCAAGGCATAATTTTTTCATGCATTTTACCCACCACAAACAAATGAATTATATTCAGAAAATAAAGCTAGCCAGAAAACAGATAATTCAAAAAATTTCAGTCTACTGACTGAGTTGCAATGAACACCCTACTACGTCAATGTTTATGTCTAGGGAGATAGACATTCCCCAAAAGATAAAATTACACCTACTCAGTAAGTTCTATATGGAAACCAGGCATGATTGTACATGCCCATGACAGATCAACCTCTGGGAGGGTGCAGCAGGATGGTCATAAGTTCAGGCACAGCCTGGGAACTTAACAACATAGCAAAATCTTATCTCACAATTTAAAAAAAATGAATTATCTAAAAGATCTGGAGACAGAGGTCAGTATGAAGGCATTGAATTCAAACCGTAATAGGAGAGAAGAGGTAGAGAAAGAAAAGAGGGAAAGGAAAAAGAAGAGGAAGGAAAGAAACACAAAAAAAGAAGAAAGAGAAAACAAAAGAGAGCAAAGGGAAAAAAGGAGCTAGGTACAGAAATATGGAGAGAAGCACATGTCAGGTTAACTATCCAGGAAAGTTTCCCTGATAGTGACTTTTGAGCAGTCAGTAACACAGAAAAGGAACAGGTTACTGCCTACAAAAGATAAAGTGTTCCACACAAGAGGAATGATCGGTTCCAAAGCCCAGAAGAGCAAGTGTTGGAAGAGGGCGGTGAGCCAAAGCAGGGATGGTGGGAGGTACAGACAAATGGGGAGCATTGGAAGCCAAACCCTCCAGGGTCTTGGTGACCATGGCAAGGACTCTGGGGCCTGATTCTGATGCAGTGGGACCCACTAAAGGCTGTTGAAGAACAGGATGACCTGACTTACAGCTGCGTTTACAATCAACTATAAAAGGGTTAGAAATGGAAATGGAAATAAAACTGCTCAGAAGGTTCATGCAAGTCCCCTCTAAAGATCCTGTGGAACTAGTAGGCATCCAGAGACTACAAAAGAAATGGCCGTTTTTACAATATGTGAAAGCGGTAGAGTCAACAGGACGTGTTGGTGGATTCAATATGGAATAGGAGGAAACAGTCAAACACAACACACAAATTTCTGGTGTAAAGTAGCATTTGCTGAAGACAAGTAGCTTTAAAAAAACAAACAGCTTGACAAAAAAAAGATCAAGCACTTGGAAATGTCAAGTAGATAGCGGATATTTGAGCCTAGGACATAGAGAAAAGGTTAGGACTGAACTCTGTATATGAATGTAATTCATCAGCATATGAATGGTATTTAAAGCTTAAAGTTTGTCCTTTATGAGTTCCCCAAGAAAAATTATTTTTTTCAAAAGGACATCCAAATTTATAAAAATATTTTGTCAACTTACAACTTGAAAGATCAAACTCATAGAATAGATATTCTTTAGTGTCTTACATCTATCAGACATATTTCAGGAAATTATGAAAATAAACTTTCTATCATGAAAGATTGTGTTCTAGCTGAGGAAGGTCAAAAATCCAGATTTCTTGAATTTTTAAAATAAGAGACTAGCATTTCCTTTCTTATTGTTTTCATTCACAATATGATACATGTTAAAAATATTTATGCTCAGCTTTCTGGAGCCAACTCTAAACAAGCATCACAGATAAACTTGTTAGAATTATTCAGTAAATATGTGCAAAGCATTCAACCTCGCCAATTACTACAATTAAGAAAAATAGAAGGCAACAGATTCAACAATCTTATGTTCTTTTCCAGGCTGTTTGAGTCATGAAAACTATCTTACAAAACCTCACATCATTGTTAAGCCCCATGAAAATAATTAATTAGATAGAGGCAGCTTCAGTGCCAGGGAATCCCACACAAGCAAACTAAAACCCTATACTTGGTGTAAGTAATCCTAAGAAAATGGAACTTCAATTTAACCAATCAGAAGCTCCTAACTGATCTCTAACTGGAGACTTTCCACCGAAACAATCATAAGGCTACTGCTCCACTTTAAACAAACGAAGGTTTTGTTTTCTGAACGACTTCACTAGTTTAATGTGACTCAGTTTACCTTTTAACTCCCCCATTCAAGATTTTCTGAAAATATAGAGAATATTTACCAACTATTTGCTAAGCAAAGGTAAAAGGAGCGATGTGACTTATAATTTCTCATAGATATCATAACACAAATGAAAGAGAGAGCTGAACTGGAATAACCAAATAAAGGTCCTAGAGCTCACTCCAGCAGCACATATACTAAAAAAGAAAGAGAAAGCTTCCCTTGGAAAAGCTAGACAACAAGGGCTGGGGAGATGGCTCAGTGGAATAAGCATTTCCCTGGCAAGTGCAAGGGCCTGAGTTCAATCCCCAGTTCTGCCTCCCCCGAAAAAAAAAGAAGAAGAAAAGAAAAGGTAGTCAAGCACAAAACTTTATATTGAAATTAAAATTTTTAATTATATATGTAAGTAATAATTATTTTATATAGTTTTCCAACATTAATAAATTTGTAGATTTTGACGTAACTGACAGTATTGTGTGAACCTTAAAAAATGTTTGGAACACACTAGTGATAAATTTAAAGTTGCTTTTCAGTGTAATACCTCGGAGTTTGATGTTAACCAATAGCACACTGACTCCAGTTGGTGAATTTTCTTAACTTGAACAAATATCATTTTTATTTTATGTGTTTGTTCTGTTTCGTTTAAGGTGCTGAGGGTTGCATGCAGGGCCTTGTGCACGTAAGGTAAGTGCTGTACCACGGAGCCATACATCTAGCCCCAGGTAGTTTTACAGGTTTCTTTTTAACTTTTACTGTGACTAATAGAAAAGTTAAAATAATATATGTAAGGGGTGATGATGTTTCTCAAGAGTAGGCACCCGCGCTTAGCACGAGGGAGGCATAAGTTCAGTCTCTAATATCAAAGGAAAGAAATATGTAGCCAAAATATGGGCATCAGTGAATGAGCTCAGAGTTGTGGATTAGGGACAGAGAGACACTTACTGTGTAATGTGTATGTACTGGATAAGAAGTGCTTAAATAGAGATACTTTTAAGGCAAGGTAAACAGTCAAAGATCTTTTGTTGTTCGTTTATTTTTTCCAATGCTGCATTTACTTTTTGTTCAGTCTTTAACCAGGAACATTTTTCAGCTTTAAAATATTACACTCATCTGCTAACAATAAACTTGATAAATTTGGCAGAGAGTACAAATGATAAAGTACATAAAAACTAAACTTTCAAATTAAAGAGAAATAGCACATCCCCCAGTATATTAACGTTAACCAGGTACTCAACTTTATATAAGCATTTGATAAATAAATCAACTCACTTAGACAAGACTTAAACAAGACTTAGACCTGATACCTTCAACAAGTATGCCAGCAAGGATCAATCCTCCGTGTTTTGGAGAGAAAACATTTTATCAGGCTTTCACAGAGAGCAAATTGGTCAAGCCATGGCCATGACTCATCCACATGGCTGACACTGACAAAGGATCTACAAACTATGGTACAGGGTTTCATAATAAATCCTAAGGGAATTTGACTGACCTTGGCAGATACAAAAGTTACGTCTTTTGGTATATAGGTCTTGCTTTATCTTAGTCTTAACCATCCAGCAGAAAAGTATTAAAATGAGGTATAAAAAGTAAAGCCATATTAATATGCTGAGCTGTAAAAGGCTCAAGTCAACAACTTCTGACATTACCAGTCCTATAGATAACCCACTACTATTATGAACTACTGGACCATATTGGATTAATTTGCTGAATTCATGCACTTACAATATTTAAATGGCAATGGAAAACTCATCTCTTACAAAACTAAACAAAAAAGGGGGACACAAGTGAAGGACCATATTGTATCTGTATATACAAAATAGTTAGCATAGGTACAGAGCTACTTTCTCTTAATTCAAAGAGAATAAAGACTTGTATTAATAGTGTTTGGATGGGATATCATGTCTGCATCTTGTATTATGAATAACCATTACAAAGACAACAATATGAAATGTATTTTGTGTGTGTGTGTGTGTGTGTGTGGAACTGGGTATTGAGCTCAGGCCCTTGTGCTTTCCAGGGAAGCACTTATTCCATTGAGCCATCTTCCCGACCCCATGTATTAATTATTGAAACTGTTCTGCTAATCGTTTTGAAGCTATTTTATTGCTATTTGTTTCTCAATAAAATTAATTTAAAAATTCCACCATTTTTGTAGTAAGAGTGCTAAGGTAGCAAGTCCAGCACAGGCTATGCTGAGGATATAGGAGAGGGTCAACGAAGTCAAAAGGAAAAGTGGACCAACCCCAAGAAAAGGAAGACACTGCCGGATACACACTGCCCGCACTAATGTAGTAAGAAAAAAATCGAAGTTATATTAGAAGTCACTGTAAACTGATATAGCTGACACACATTTTATGCAGTTATTATTCATAAAGCAAAAATAATAGGAACATCATTCCATAATTCATGCTCATAGGTTCACAGCTTGAACTTTTAACATTTTCATGAGTATATAATTTAGACATCCCATCTAAGGATATATGTGGAAGGATACAAGGGATGGGCAGTCTTTCCCAGTTAAGGGTGGATATTGGTGGCTCAGCAGAAAAAAACAGAAGAGAACAAAAATTCTGTTTGGCGCCTGTTTCTTCATGGATACACGAAGGTTTGCCCAGCAGCTCCCAAGCCAGGAAATAACCAAACATATTCTGTCCGCATACATATGCCTAACTCGAAGAATAGTACAGGAAATCGATTACTTGGTATATAATACCTTTAATAACTTCAAAATACTTAAAAGAGAAATGGACTGATGATCAGATATTTGGCTATTTCACTTCTCTATTATTTTTTCTCTCCCTTTTCCTCTGTTCTCCCCTCCCCTCTTCTCCTCTCCCCTACCTTCTTCTTCTTCTTCTTCTTCTTCTTCTCCTTCTTCTTCTCCTTCTTCTTCTTTTACTTCTTCTCCTCCTCCTCTTCCTCCTCTTCCTCCTCCTCTTCTTCCTCCTCCTCCTCTCTCTGTCTCTCTCTCTGTCTCTCTCTCTCTCTCTGACACACACACACACCCTCCAGTTCTCAGCCCAGGTAACTCCTACACATACACATTTCCTTCTCTGCAGGGGTCTTGCTGCCCAGAGTGGGGAGATGCAAATGATTGCCAGCATGAGATCTGCCCCACAGTTATCGCAGAGTTCCCAGGCCGAGTCCCACACAACTTTCTCCCCACTCACCCCCTACTCCACCTCAGCTCCCAGCCGATTGAGAACCACTGGACTAGATAAATCACCCTGATCCTTCCCAACTAAAACAATCCTGATTCTCCGATTCATTGAATCATGAAATAACCTAATGTCTATGCCATAATACAAGTGATACCTTGCACACTCAATTCAGAGACATTTGACCGCAAATAACCTTTAGAGGATAATGAAGTTGCCAAGGCTGAGCACTCTCCCCTTCCCCAGAAAACCCTCAACAAGCTCCCTTTAACTCATTCAAAACAGTTTCACATGCAAACCCGAACCAAACTAGAAAATTAAACCCCACAGACAGAAATACACCATACATTTGTGGAATAAGCACATGCAAAGTATAAAAATCAGTCTTTATTATGAAATTCATAAAAGCAACTCATTTTCAATTTGGAATCTTCTTCCTAATGAAATCATTTTTCTCATCCTCCAGTTGTGCGGGGAGGGTGAGTTACCACAGGCCTCATTGTTGGAACTCCAGTCCCATGGAAGTCAAGACTACATGTGAGCTGCTCTCTCGCCACACAGCACCAGGGACAAGCACCTGTTGTCTAAGGAAAAGACAATCACAGAATCTCCAGAATCTGATAAAGTCTTCCCTCTTTATGTCCCTTGGCAGGTAGACTTAGCATTTGTGTAAGTAGACAGCCTCACACTAAGGGCTTCCTAGAAGACAAGGAAGGTGAGCCTGACGTCAGGAAATTTGTGGATGATCCTATGAAAGGCCTGTTAATACAGAAGGACAGGAAGGGCACCCAAAAGAGGGTGGGAAAATCCTGGAGCGTTCTTCAGAGAAAGGCCCCAAAGCCATTGGAAAGGGTTTGTGCCAGGGCAGAACATGGCTGAGTATAGGTTCTCATGACTCAACCTGTTCTATGAGTCCAATTAAACCAAAAGGACTTTGGGACTCTGAGCACAGAGCTCCTTCGAGGCCTGCACAGAGATCTGAGGCAGCTGACAAATACATGAGTGAACAGCATGTGGCCCAAAGAAGGTGTCAGGAAAGACTCCAGGAAGCAAAGCAAAGCAAAGGACTTGGACCTACTGAACCAACCTAGAACAGCTGAACACAGGACTCACCATCAAGCCAATGAGATCATGCATCGATCCTTCTACACTGAATACACCCCTGAGTTCCTCAGTCATTCAGAATAGGTTATTCCTCAGGAAAAGAATAATTCTTTCTCTTAAAATGCAATTCTGGGATCTGAAAGATTTGAGGATACAACTGTATTCCCAAACTGAAAAAGTAACATGTATGATGTACATGTCATTCTAAAAGAGTATGAAATATGAAAGGAGATGAAACATAAATTCTTACATATTTGTGACTTTCAATTGAATTTTTATACATTGATTCACATATTTATTCACTTATTCAATAAATATGTGTCAATAAACTATTGCCTGCCGGCATTGTCAGTGCTAAGTAGAGTAATAGGCTACCTACCCCTCCAGCACAGGGGCAATTAGCATAATCAGAGAAAAATAAGAAATTAGTGCACAAAGTGGGAATTGCTGTCCTTGAGAAATAAGCAAAGCATCATGGAAGCCCAGATCAAAGTCCTAAGGAAGAGATTTACACTCCGTGTCTCTGACCATTTTTCAGCCTCCTTCATCTTCCCTTCCTCTTGCACCAATCATAGGAAGGGAAGCTGCTGAAGAAGAGAGAAAGCGGGGTGCTCACCAATGCCCACGTCAGACGAGCACTCATGAAGCAATTGGATTTGGCACTTAGAAGGTCTGCAGTAAATCCTTTTTTAAGTATTTTTTAAAAAATACTGCAATCATTGAATTTCAGAGAGGTAGGAGCCACCATGAGGTGCCTTTGATAGAATTTGATAAAGAAATTATGATCATCCTCTAGAGGATTCTACAAATAGCAGTTATTATTATTCCAACTCCAGACCTCTGTAACCTTCCACCTGGATTCGGAGTTAATAACTGACCCTCTACTTTTGGAAACACCATTTTTCCTAGGACAAAGGAGAGGGCTACATCAAATGCACATCCTAAGTCCCTTCCTTCTAATGGAGATCCTACGCAGGGAAAAATCTCTGTCTATGGAGTGAAGGGACTAAGAAGGCTTGTCCTTGGAAGAGGACAGAGGAAATTCCTTCTTTCATTCATGCTGTTACCTCAAATTCTATCAAAGGCACCTCATGTTGGCTCCTACCTCTCTGAAATTCAATGATTGCAGTATTTTTTTAAAAATACTTAAAAAATGATTTACTGCAGACCTTCTAAGTACCAAATCCAATTGCTTCATGAATGTTCATCTTATGGGCCAGCCAAGCCCATAAGGCCGTGTCTCCCTGTAGTCCCAGAATTAGCACTGTGCTTTATGCTGAGGATAAAAAAGAAAGAAAATGATTTCGAATTCTACCAGTTCCATCCTCAGAAAGAGCTATTCCTTCAACTCCTCCCCTTATGTTCTACCCGTTCTCTAAGGAGAATAAAAAGGGAAAAAATAAGGTTTATAGGCTAAAGCTTTACAAGAGCCCATAGGATGCAGAAAAAAATAAAATAAAATAAAATAAATTGGTGGATAGTCACTTATCAACTTTACCATTTTTTTATTTCAAACACCCACTCACTTTTCCTTTAAAAATTCACAGATGTTTGTGGGGCAATAACCGTAAGGCCACGGGCAGCTGATCTGGTTTTACAAAGTGCCTGAGTCACCAACTAAAACCTACAAGCTGTCACAGCCTGTCATTGTCGCAAAGATGGGGCCATTATTTAAATTAGATTGTACAGGGTTTTTCCCTCTGTGATGGCTTTTCAGATGGTGGTCGGTCATGCCAAGTCACAAGAAGCCAGCATCAGGCATTCTCAACGCATTAGTCTTACCCACAGTTCAGTGCTTTCAGGAAAGCATACTGATGTTAGAACAAGGATTTTGTCTGTGTTTATGCCTGAATATGAGCTGAATAGTATGTCTTCTGCATACAGAAAAAATAAACATGCCTGCCTTACTGCTGGCTAGAATGGAGTCTTTGCATGAAGTCTCTTTTGCATTTTTCTCTTGTTTGCTTTAATTATTACAGTTTTATTATTACACACTTGTAGCCCATAATAATCACATTCATCATGGTCAGTTGTTACATGTACCTGGCCCGTTTTAATTCTTTCTACCGCCCTTTCCCCGTCCTTCCCCTACCTTCCCTCTCCTGGTCTCCTTCCTATTGGCAAAATAGCTATTTCCGTTTCCTGCTATCTTTTTTTTTTGCTCTGTAAAATATTTATACATTGAGACTCATTTGAGTATGGGAGAAAAATAATCCCCCCTCTTTTAACATTCAAGAGTTCATCATGTCTTAAGTGATATAATCTTAATGCTCACTGCCTTAGGAAATTATGTGCTTCCATCATTCTTCTCATTTGACATTTGGGGAAACTGTGGCTCAGGACACTTTGGGTGCCTCATTCAGGGTTACAAGGTCAGTAAATGACAAAAAAAAAAAAAAGCTATCCTTCTATCTTCAGGACTTCCCTTTCATAAAGGCTGTTGTTGGGTCTTTTCTAGCGTTAATCTCTTTTGTGTCGTGAGATTATTTTCAAGAAATGAGCAGTCAAGCTCAAGAGACAAAATCCTAGTGCAATGGTTCCCACACTCCTCATGTGGCATATGAAAATCATCTGGGGAATGTTTATAAAAATCCTAATTCCCCCATCAAGTCATTCCCCAGAGAGTGAAATCAGATGATCTCAGGGTTGGAGCAGATGTCAGCAACATTTTTATCTCCCAAGAGATTAAAACCTGTGCAGGCAAATCTATTCATCCTCATATTTGCTGTGCATTAGGATCCCCTGAGATGCTTGCTCAGGAGCAGTGTACCCTATGCTGGATTTGACTTGGGGGTAGATCATTGAGTGCCTTAATTTTTAACAAGTTCTCCCACTGATCCTGAGGCACACAAAATTTGAGAACCATTACTTTATGGGTTAAAGTCAACTTTAGGGTTAGCAGAGCTTAGCTTTGATAGTTCTGCCACTTGCCAACTATGTGCTAACTATGTACAAGTTAGCTACGCTCCAGACTTCAGCTTCCTCCCCTATGAAGAAGAGATCTCAGTGGCGTTTATCCTTTACACTTTTCTTGACATTGGGTGATACAATGTTGTGATGTTCACCTGAGCCAGCATCCTCAGTATTACTCAAGACACACGAAAAACACAAAAATCATCAGCTCCCTACAACCACCACTGCTACAGCTGCTGAAGGATCAGAAACTCTGGGGGAGAGGCCCAGCAGTGCTGCAAGAGGGGCCTGTTAAAGTGCTACAGTCTGTGGCTACCATGCTAGAAAGGTAGTAGGCCCCTGCCTGGAACACAGCAAGTACTCATCAAACCTTAGAGCTTTTGCATTGTGATTCTCCTCATTGCTATCATCATCCCCATTGGCAAAGTGTCCAAAAGTAATTGCAAAAATTATAGCTGGAAAGGAAATTACAAAGGAAGAACAGGCTCAATATCAAGAAATTGTGGCTACAATTACCAGCACAAGTGTTTTTTGTCCTCCTGACCCACTCAACATTCCTAATAAATTATAATCATCTGACTATTATTTGCCTCTGTGAAACCCACTAACAGGCAGACACATTTCTCACAGCATGCTTGAAAGCCCACTATACAGAGGCTGAAGCAGGCAAATTGAAAGGTTCAAGACCAGCCTGGGTTTTAGACAAGACTATCTTGTTGTAGGCAGCTAAATTAGAAATATTATAAGCAGTCGGACAGAGCTAGGCCCTCAAGGACATAGCCCAGAAGACAAGACACCTCACAACTGTGAGAGAGACGGGTGCTCCTGCTGTGGCCAGATGACCTAAAGGCCAAAGATCAAACAAGTGCTTACCTCTCTAAAGATAACCATGAGGGACTGATCATTACCTTGAGGGAGCCAGGAAGAGTCACTAAGCTAGCCGCTACCAGCTGGCTACTGAATAAATTCCTGTTCTATATTCATGCCCACTTGTTAAATGACTCACTACCTCATTCAGTTCTCGATTTAATCAATTTTACCTGAGCAATGGTGCTTGTAATCTCATTGGTTGACCATAGTTTTGTTCTACCTCATGCCCACCTAAGCAAGTTCCTGTTCTCTACCTTAGGCCTGCCTCATTGTGTGGCTTTAACGCTATAAAAGTTGCTGGAAGTGACAGTTTCCTGGGGACAACTTGCTCTTGCTCCCCTTCTGTCCTTCTCTAGGACAGAAGCTTTCTTTTCCCTAATAAATATTATCTGCTCTTGACCTCCATTTGTTCCTAAAATTTGTTCTTTGGTTTTAGAAAATACAAGCTCATCCCAGATGTCTTTCAGGTTGGGAGTTTCACTTCCCCTATATTGATCTCAAAAAAAAAAAAAAGTATATATATATATATATATATATATATATATATATATATATATGATCTATGGATATAGGCTGGCAAGCTCTGGGTTCAAATTCTAGTTCTGAAAAAAGAAACAATTATCAGAAGAGTGATGCAATTGCTCAAAGTAAAGTCTAAACTCTAGCCTTTCCTTTTGCAACACACAGCTACATATACCACTCTCTTTCCTTACTTACGAGTCTTGATTCCTGAAAACTAACCTACTAACAACAATCTCCTCTCCCAAAAAGGAAAAATAAATAAATAAAATAAGTCAAGTAGTGAGATGAAATAGACTGCCAAGGTTCTACTGTGTTGGAGGTGTGTACATAAACAAAACAGACCTTATCCCTTAGTAAGGACTGGTGGAGAAAAAGGGACATTACACAAAGGTGTGAAAAATTCTACAAAAGAGGAGCACAAGGGATGGGAGGGTGCTGTCTTGTGGTGCAGAACCTGGTGTGCATGACCATGGATGGTTGTCGGCTGGGGGAAGGTTACTCCTGAGAATGTGATGTTTGAACTGGGGGGAGGGGGGGAGGACTGTGAGCATTCCAGCGCTTGCGTGGCAAGTGCAAGAGTTCAATTCCCGGTTCCACAAAAAAAATCTGTAGCATTCCCACTAGAGGATAATAGGAGCAAGGCCGCAGAATGGAGGAGCACAGGGCACATCAGAGATGACCCGCCCAACACCAGTGAGAGCGGAGGGTCCACTCCACCTTCTCGTCAGCACCAAAACGAAGTGGCAGGCCCTGGGGCCAGCAATAGCATCCTTCTGTGTCTGAGAACCCAAGAACCTGTTGGTAAGTCACGTTGCTGACACTGGGAAACTAGGGAATGAATGGCCGCAAACAAAATCTGACGTCCTTAGAGAACACCAGATCCACAATTCCAAATTTGATTTTAAAAATCATTAAAAACTAGGTCAGAGGCTGGTAAAGAAATGTGGTAAAGAAGAGTAAAAAGAAACCTATTATTTATTTATTTATTGTCTTTTTCAGACAGGCTGTTTCTGTGCAGTTCAGGCTGGCCTTGAGCTCACTTTGTAGCCCAGGCTGGCCTCCAACTCACAATGATCCTCCTGCTTCAGCCTCATGAGTACTGGGATTATAGGAGCGCACCACCATGTCCAGCAAAACCACAGTGGTCCCTAACTTATCTTAGAGGTTATGTTCCAGACACCCTCACGATAAGTGAAAATCAGCGAAGTAGGGACATTTTATATATATATATATATATATATATATATATATATATATATATATATATAATAACTTATAAAGATATGTAAATATATCTATACATTTATATATAGATATATATTTTATATAAATATATAAAGATATGTATATGTATCTTTATAAATCCTTCCCATGCTCTTATAAACCTTTCCCACACTTTTAAAGACATTTCTAATGTTCTTAACCATTTTCTAAACTCATAAACCTATGTAATTTTAACAATGTACGTATATATGGTACTGCAAAATCCTGCAATATATCTGCGATAAATAATTTAGATTAATATTTTTTGAAAATCCGTGAAACTGGAGCCACAAAATATCAAGGGACTACTGTATATTAATTTTGCCCTTAGAAAGATGATAAACAATTTTCTCTTGATCTTCTGATTTTGAAAAGCTTTTATATATAAGAAAATTGTCTTTGTACATCTCCACTGAGAACAGAAGAAAAGTTTTAAACAATACTATAAACAAATCTGTATGGAAAAAAAATCATTTTTTGTTAAAGAGAATACAAAATAGTAAAACAAGAGAGGCAGAGAAAGAAATGATACAGAACTTCATCAAACAAATCAATAGAAGACCGGCCAGAGACAGCGTGGCCTACTCTGCCATCCTCCTCCATCCCGCCCGCGCCCGCCCAGCCCCAGAGACCTCCGGAGACAGCAAGACCAACGCCAGCAGTCTAGTCGATCCCGCCCACGCCGCCCAGCCAGAGACTGGCCTGAGACAGTGGCTGACTCCAGCAGCTTCCTGGATCCCGCGCCAAGCTCTCTCAGCGAGAGCGTATTTACAGGACTCACCAGGCTTCCCAGATCAGTGAGAGTGTGGTGAGTCTGAGGGAGAGCCTTTGGCTTCTTCCCACACGCGCAACGCGGATCCCTGTCCCCAACCCCTCCAAGCCAGTGACAGGCCTGAAACCTCAGGACCCACTCACCGGCAACTCCCCGGATCCCCTGACCTAAAGCCCACAGATCGAGTGGGAATTTCCCCGACTCTCTGGGCATCAAAGGTCAGTGAGTGTAGAACTCCAGGCCCGTGGTGCCTGAGATACATTTCCCAGGGATTACCTGCCCCCCACCCCCTAATGGCCCAGTGACAGCTCCAGGTACACTGTGCCAGAGAAACATTTCCAGGTGATTACAGGTCCCACACCACAGCCCCAGATGCAGTGCAGGTCGGCCTGGAGTGAGAAGTCCAAGCCTGCCACGCCGGAGGGACACATTTCAGCAATCCACAGTCCCACGCTACAGACCGAAACCCAGCAAGCCTGGCCTGTGAGTGAGGGCTCCAGGCCCACTGCACCAGAGGGACCTTTCCCAGCCTTCTTGGGTTACGGCCTGTAGACCCAGACCCAGCACAGGCTGGCCCACCCAGTACAGCCTACTCAGTGAATAACATCATCCACTATCCTTTTCTGAGCCCAGAAGACCCACCAAAGCCCAGGCTCGCCCACCTGGGGAACGACCTGCCTGACACAGGAGGGCTGGCCCCGGGAACCAACATAGGGGAACAAAAGGAGCTACAGCAAAAAAGGAACTGAACACAACAGCTAGACCCAGGATAGGCATACCTGGAAAATCTCAAACTTAATAGACTGGCAACCGAATCTCATAACAAGCTAAGGTTATAGCTGCACCAAAGCTCTACACCAAAGGTCAAAGGTCAGTGCTATACAAAATGACAAAGAGAAGGGGAAAAATGCAATCCCAGACCTCGAGTCCATCAGGAAGGGCAGAGAACACTAGCTCAGCTGCAATGAATGAACTAACAGATACAGCAGCAAAGGAACAACAGCAGAAAGCTATAGAGGAAATAAAACGAGAAGTAATTCCCCAAATTAAAAAACAAATATTTGAATACATAGTATATGAAATAAAGAATGAATTCCAGAAACATTGGGTGGAAAAACTATGCTCACCCAGACCAAGTGCAGAGAGCACTATTGCAGCTGATATATATGAATTAACAGCATCTGAAGCAAAGAAACAACAGCAGAAAGAACATGAGGAACTCAAAGCAGAAATAAGTTCTGAAATTAAAAAAGAACTTTTTGAAGTCATAGGATCT
>PVKA01047631.1:0-14217 GCA_004027165.1 Ctenomys sociabilis
TGAGGCAGCAGTATTGCAAGTTTAAAGTCAGGCTGGACAGTTTAGTGAGACCCCCCCCAAATATAACATTTAATATACAAATTATTTTAATTATCCAAATTTAAGAGGTACGGTGTGGTGACTTGATGCCTGTACGCCATGTATAATGATCAAGTCAGAGCAGTTATTATTTCCATTTCCTTAAATTTTTTAAAAAAATTTTGGTTAATGTGCTGTAATTACATATACTTAAGGGGTATAGTGTGATACTTCAGTACGTGTATACAATGCATGTGATGATCCAGTTAGGGTAAGAACATTTTCATCTTCTTGTCATTGCTGTTCAGAGCTTTACCTACTGATACATAAAATATACAGTAGATTATTGTGAAGAGTAGCCCCACCCAAAGGTGCAGTTTCAAAATCAGAATTTATACGTAATTCTACCTCTTGATAGTTAATGTGGGCTTGATGTAGTAATCTAACCTTTCTGAGTCCGAGTTTTCCTATTTGCAGAAGGGGCTGGCTAAAACTTGCTAGTAACGAGGAAGTGAGAGGCTAAGCATGCTCACATCTTCCCTTGATCACCTACTGTGTGCCAGGCATTGCTTCCCTTTCGTATAAGTACTGTGATTGGCGTGTGGGAGCCAAGCGGTGCATGAGGGAAAGCGGCACATGTGCAAAGACTCCATTCTTACAAAGAAGTAGTAACTGACACTTAGAAGAATCCGAGGACCTCCAAGACTCACCCAGCAGGCAAGCAGCAGGGCCAGAGCACATGCCTCAGAGGTCTGGGCCTTGTTTCCAGAGTCAGACAGGATGGACATCTCTGACCAATGAAAGCCCCCAGGCTAGAAAGGCGCATGGGTAGGTGACAACCTGGGTCACACCTTCTCTCCTTTCAATTTCAAATTTCACAGTTGTAGGCGCCAATGAAGGTTTCTTCCCAAGACTCCAGATGATGCCCGAGCATCCTCCGCCTCTCCAACACACTGGACATCTGCTGCATGACAATATGTTCATAAATGCTATGTCCAGTAAGACTTTGGCAGACTGAGAATCAACTTTCTTCTTCCTTTCTTTCCTCTGCTCAAGGTGCTCAACCTCAGAGCCCCCCAGCATGTCCCAGGAGGATGAGTACACAAGGATGTCTGTTCTTGTGATGTAGTTGGGGGTCAGAACTCTGAAGTAAAGCAGTTGGTCAGCAGTAGCCCCTT
The DNA here is from genome assembly GCA_004027165.1 of Ctenomys sociabilis. NCBI lineage: Eukaryota > Metazoa > Chordata > Mammalia > Rodentia > Ctenomyidae > Ctenomys > Ctenomys sociabilis. Next base: position 1,197 of record PVKA01047631.1, read on the forward strand.
GCCACAGTGGAATGAAAAGCTTTCCTAGCTGTGAGACACCAACCAACTCTCATCATGTCTCCTAAGAGTAATGATCATGTAACAAGGTTTTGTCAGAATCCCATCCATCATCTAGTTCAGTCCTGACAATGACTCTAATAAATGATAATTCTTGTTTACAGTAAAGACTCTGAGAATTATAAAGGAGAGAGAACCTGTCCAAGGTCATGCAGCTTGGACTGATGAAGCTCCGCCTTGTCCCTGAGCCTATGTGACTCTAAATAGACACAATGACTTGCTCTCCCCCCTACTGCTGTCGTGTGGGTTTGGGGCTCTGCAGCGGCTGCCTTGCGTCAGCTGCCTGCGCTCAGGAGGCAAGTTGAGGTTGGGGCTGACATCTCCCTATTTAAATTTTCTCTCTATTTTAATAAATAGTGTCACAATTCAGGAAAGCCAGCTGAATAATAATTTGTCAAGCCCGGAGCCTGACTTAGCTCGTCCCCACATTTGTCTTCTGCCGCCTACCTCTCAGTCCAGGCTTCACACAACCTGCTAAGCTCCAGATATTTCTGCCTGGGTGCTGTCACCATTCCCTAAGAAGTGGCAATGTTAAATTTTATGACTTTCTGCAAAATTTTCCACTCAGTCTATTGCAACCAGCTGGATAGCTCAGGCAGAGTGGGGGAAGCTGAGGTCCCTGACGTCCCCTCTGAGATAACCCAAAAGCAGGTTTCCCTACGTATTCTACACTGAGATCCTTGACATTGATCTCCTTTAGCAGTGTCCTTGACTTGTACTATGGGATGCAGTGAGCTCTACAGCATTGTAAGTCGATGGCAAGAGATTCCCAATCTAGGAATAGCAAATGTGCACCTCAGTCTACCAATTTAAGGCTTAAGATTGTACCTAATAAACATGTGCCCTACTTTCCAGAGATGAAAATCTAAGACTTCATGTTACATATGTTTACAAAGAAAAAAAAAAAAACCTTATTTTAGAAAAACAATACAAGGAAGTTCACAGATACTGTATTTTTCTTACATAAATAATCATCATAGCTTACACCTATTGTCTCCTTTGATCATCACAGTGACTGAGAGTGATCATGGTAAAAATTGGGTTGCTCACTATTTGGATGATAACATCAAGACAAAAGTAACATGATGAAAAGATGCAAGGGAGGGGGCTGATTTTAAATGTGGGGATCAGCAGTAGTATAGTGGTACACGCAGCATTAGAAATAAGACCTTGAAATCCGGGTTTGATGACACACACCTATAAGTCCAGCATTTGGGGGGAGGTTGAGACAGGAGGATTGCTGGGAGTTCAAGGCCAACCTGGGCTACATAGAGTCAGTTCAAGACCTGGCTGAACTACGTAGCAAGATCTTGACTCAAAAAGAAAAAGGGAAGAGAGGGAAGGGAAAGGAGAAAAAGGAAAGAAATCCTGAGGCCAGAAGAACAGCTAAGACATGACTACTGCAAGTTTAAAGTCAGGATGGGCAATTTAGTGAGACCCCAAAACATAAATAAAAAGGGCTATGAATTTAACTTAGTGGTAGAGCACCCCTGGGTTCAATCCCCAGTGAGGAAGGAAGGAAGGAAGGAAGGAAGGAAGGAAGGAAGGAAGGAAGGGAGGAAGGGAGGAAGGAAGGAAAAAGAAAGGAAGGAAGGGATTGAGGGAGGAGAGAGGGAGTAAGTACAAAAGGAAGAAAAGACAGAAGGAGAAAATGAACCTCATTAAAAAAAAAAAAAAAAAAACCTTTCAGTGTGCCAAGAAGTGAAAGAAAGAATTTCAGATTTATGGAATAATTTATGGAATAAGTAAGAATCAGCTGGATGCCTTGGGAAGTCCATGGCATCCCTGGGTCAGTGTATCCACTGACACACAGGGTAGCTAAAGGAAACGGTGACAGAGGGGTGGGGACAGGGAGGATGGCACATTGTCCTAGTGGGTCTTGATGAGGGCCTGTTAAGGAGCTTACTATCTGATGTTTCAGTATAGGCTTCCTAGAAGATGACCTCTAGACAAGGATTTGTGTAAATGTAACTTCTTAGCTAGAACTCCCAGAGACCTAAAGGACCTAAAAGATGGAAAAGCCAAGGAAGGCAGCAAAGCAAAGCCCCAGAAATCAGACCTTTGCTTGCTGAGTTCCACTGTATCCTTCCAGAGACAGTGTAGAACCTTAGGACCCCAAGCACGGTCCTGAATCAGAACCATCACCAGCCATCATCCCAGCCTGAATCTGCATTATGCAACATCCGCATGTCTTATCCTAACAATCTAGATCATACCTTAGAGTTGTCACCCTAAGGCTTCACTCTTGCATTCTCTGCACCTGTCAATTACTGGTTCAGGCTGCTCCTATAGGCATGTGAAGTCTAGGTAGTTCTCATTTTCCAAGTGGTGAGTGCTGAGCATGGAAGACAGAAGTTAGTCCCCGAACAGAGAGGTAGAATGTTGAGAGGGAAAACACAGTAGAGCTGGAGTCAAGACCAAGAAATGACAAAGGCTCCAGAGCAAGAAGAGCAGAGTACTAGCTGGACTGACCGCCTAGCAGGTGAACCTAACCCCTAATTCACACACACACCTCCTTTAGCTCTGAATCTGTGAGCACAATTTTCCTGGGCAGTGAGAGAAGAGAGTACTGAGGGTAGGGAAAAACAACCTACTGCAAACCAAGCCCCTAATCTCTGGATTCATGCAGGGTGTCATGGTTTGTGCCTCATAGTTGTGGGGCAGAGATCTCTAGAGTTTGTGGTTAACTCACGATCTACTGAGATTATGGGTGATTCAAGGCTGGGATTATGGGTGTGAGTTCTACTGGGGTTATGGGTGTGAGTGCTACACCCAGTCCAAGGCAGATAGCCTGAAGGTAACATAAGAGAGACGGAGAGACAGACTTCTTTGTCACTGTTGCTGCTACTCCTCCATTTTGCTCTCTTTCTCTTTGCCGCCACCATGAAAGAGTGTTCTCTGCCATGTACCGCTCTGCCTTGGAGCCAGCTGAGTATGGACTGAAACCTCCAGTGACTGTGAGCTCATTTTCCGTGTTAGGTATTTGTCCCAGCAATGAGAGAAGAGTAACTAAGACACAGGGAAATGCTTGATTACTTCCGAACGTTTATCAGGTACTATCAAAGAGTCTGAGTACACTTAAGTAGGGTTTTCCTTCCTTAAAAGAATAGATAAAATGTCTTTGTAATTAGAAAATTAACACATAAAGGATGAATGACATCAAAAGACTTTCAAATGTATTTCTTCTATCAAGCAGGTTAACATTTCCCTGAAACACCAGAGTGCACTTGGAAGTTACTCAGCAGGCTTCCATCCTCTACAGCCCTGAAGCTGAACAGTCCTTGAGCAAAGACCAACTCAGGAAAAATAAAAATATATATGGGCACATGTGTGTTCCCCCCGTCCATCACAACAGTAATATTGAAAAAAAAGGTGTATTTTCTTAAAATGATCGATCTACTTCCTTATCTAAGGTGTCAATTAGAAAATTTGGTACTGTTTAACATCCTGTAAAGTATAAATAGCTGAGAATTTACGAGAAATCACATCAGAGGGGCAGCTTCTCGGTTTTTCCTCTTGAGATCAATCTTGAACAGTGTCATGGAGCTGGATAAAGTATGAATAATAGTTTATAATAAAAAGCCCACTTTTTATGTATCTAGTACAAGGTCTACAGAGTCTCACTACACAGGTCAGACTCGTAGCGATCCTCCTGTTTTTCAACCCCCCAAGTGCTGGGCTTACAGGTGCGCACCACCATGTCCAGTCTCAGCACACCCAAGGGGCGGGGCTGGCACAACCAGCTGGGGATGGAACCCCAGTCCCAGGGTCTGCCTAAGCAGGTGCTTTAATGCACTGAGCTATCTGGTCGACCCAAGAAGACAACTTTTATCTTATCATAATTGACTCTCACAAGATCTGAGTTCATGGGTGCCTACAGGCTAGAGATGAGGGCTCTAGGGACAGTCACACCTCTGCTCTGCACTCATACAACAGACCACAGGAGCAGCAGTCCTTCATAAATATCATCTAATAGCAGACTGAACCCCATCTTCTTATCCCCATGGACAGTTCCATCCTTCATAAATATGCCCAAGTACTTTTTAATTTTTAATTGATGCATAAAACTTGTATATATTTATGAGATACAGTATGGTAATTCAATACATATTACATATAATATGTAAAGATCAAATCAGTATAATTAGCATTGACATCTCCTCAAACATCATTTTTATGTCAAAAACTTTTTTTAGACCCGTGGATTAATGTATGCCTTCTGCCTGGAAAATCCACCTCCTTTCTTATTCTTTTAACATTTTGATGGTTTATGATCAGCATGCAACAAGATGCACAAAAAGTATTCAATCTGAGGAGTCTTAACAAATAGAGACACTTTGAGTCTGTCAGCAGAAGAAAATAATTTTCATCACTGCACCTTTGTTTTGGCCTCTGGAGCCACTTTTGTGGTTTCTGCCACTGTGGATTAGTTTACATTTTCTAGAAATTATACAAATAGAATCATACAGTGTGGTCCCTTTTTAAATGTCTTTAAATGGGCACAATAAGTTTCAGACTTGCTCAAGTTGTTATGTATGTCAATTATTTATTCCTTTTTTATTTTTAAAGAGAGTACAAATTAGAATTAAAACAAAAGATTACAAGTGATACAGAATTTCATTTAACAAAGTAATATGAATTTCACAGTATTTGTTGTAATACATAGTGTTGTCTTCCAACCAGTTGCTCATATTATCAGATATATGCATGTAAAATTGGAAAAACAAAGAAATGTGTAAGAAACTAAGAAGAGGAAAAAGTACAAGCAATTGAAAAACGGAGGCAAAAAATTAAAGCATTAACTGCTTCTTTCCAGACCAGCAAAAATGCACAACACAGTTGTCCAAACCATCCCGCTTACATACATAGATAACTATCTCTCCCCCTCTCACTCCTGTCCTTCCCCTCAATTCAGTGGCTCTTTCCTTTTGAATAAGTCCATTCCCTTTCCCCAGTATCTACTATACCCTTCAGTTTCCATTTTTTTCTTTCATGTTCTCACACCAAGAAATCAATAAAAACAGGCTGCTGACAATATCGACATCAAACCAAAGTCACCCACAGAGATAAAGAAGGTTACTGCAAACTTGTTAAGAGAAAACTATAAGCTGAAGAAATAACAATTACAAATATATATGCACCCAATGTAGGAGCACCCTCCTACATAAGACAAATTTTAACAGACATGAAAAATCAAATGAGCAATAATACAATAATAATGGGGGACTTTAAAATGCCATCTAGTTCACAAAGAACTAGATCAACTAGGCAAAAAAATCAGCAAAGAAATAAGAGAACTAAACCAAACTTGTGAAGAAATTGATTTGGTAGTCCTTTACAGTGTTTCACTGAGCAACAACAGGATACATATTTTTCTCAGGTATACATGGCACATTCTCCCAAATAGACCATACACTAGCACACACAGCACTCTTAAGCAAATGCAAAGGAACTGAAATTATCTCATGCATACAATCTGATCACAGCACAATAAAACTGGAAATTATTGACAAAAGAAACTACAAAAACACTGCAAACATTTGGAAATTAAATAACAATCTCCTAAACAACCAGTGGGTCACAGATGAAATTAAAGAAGAAATTTTAAAATATTTACAATCAAACAAAAATGCAGATACAACTTATCATTTATTCCTTTTTATTACTAATAATATTGCTACTGTGTAGGTACATAACTTTTTACTTTTTTTAATGTACTTGATACAGGGTCTCACTACACAGCTTGGGTTCACAGTGATCCTTCTGTTTTCAGCCTCCCGAGGGCTGCGATTATAGGCATGCACCACCACACCTGGTCTCAGTGGCTGGCTCAGCATGTCCAGAGATGGAGCCCATGTAGCATGTGGTGCTAAGGATCGAACCCTGGTCCCTACACTTGCCTAAGAAGGCTCTTGGTCCACTGAACAATCTCACTCACCCATGATACACAACATTTTTAAAGCAGCTTTGTTTTAGCCTGTTGATGGGTTTGTAGGTTGTTTCCAGGTTAGAGCAATTACCAATGAAGCTGCCGATGAGCATTTTGTGCAAGTCTTTGCGTAGATTTACATTTTATTTATCCTGGGCAAAACTTAAGTGTGAAAGTGATGGGTTATTCTGTAAGATGTTTCTCTTTTAAAGAAATCACCAAATTGTTTCACAAAGTGACTAGTTCTTTATATATCCCTATCAGCAAGTGGGAGAGTTCTACATGCTGTCCAACTTTGCTAACGCTTGGGATGGCCAGTATTTTTAATTTTAGCTTTGCAGAAGATCCATAGTACAGTGATATTTAACTGTGGATTTGCATTCCCCTAAGGATTTCTGATGTTATTTGCGTAGATCAACTTCTGGACTTTCTGTTCCAGACTATTTAGACTATTCATCATGTCTAAATTTATATAAATGCCACACCATCTGAATTGTTGTTGCTTTGTGCTAAACTCTTAATGGGTAGTATGAGTCCTTCCACGTTGTTCTTTACAAAATTACTTTGACCATTTTTGCTATTTCACATTTCCATGTAATTTTTAGAATTATCATCTCAGTTTTTTTTTTAAGAGAATAGGAAATAGTTTCAAAAAAGGAAACAAATGTGATACAATCTCACTAAACAAGATGATAGGAATTCAACAATGATTGTCATATTGCATATTGGTGACTTCAAGTCACCAATTTGGTAATTGTTCAAATTACCAAATATAAGCATGAAAAATTTGCCAAAAACATTAAAAAGAAAAAATTTAAGCCTCAGCTGTTCCTTACAATAACCCAGTACAAATCAGCAGTACAGTTATCCAAGCTATCATGTGTATATTTTTCCCTTCCCTATCTGCTCCCTTCCCCTGCCCCAGTTGTTTCTTCTCCTTGAACAGATTATTTTCCTTTCACAGTAGCAATTGTACCTTCCAGATTACCTACTCTTTAGGATTCTTACACTAGGAAGACAAAACAATGTTTATACATGTGAGTCTGATTTAATTTTACTTACAAGTATGATCTCTAGTTGCATGCATTTACCTATAAAAGCCTTGAGTTTATATTTTGTTATAGCTGAGCAATATTCCATTCTATGAAAATACCACATCTTTTTTATCCATTTCTCAGTTGATGAGCATCTGGGTTGTTTCCAAGACTTAGCTATGACAAATCATGCTGCTATAAGCCAGGGTGCACATATATTGCTGTGATATGTTTTCAGTTCTAGAAAGATGCCCAAGAGGAGAATACCTGGGCCAAATGGTGCCTCTAATCCTAGTTTTTTTAGGAAACTCCACACTGATTTCCATCGTGGCAACGAAGGAAAGATAGGTATAAAAATCCCTGACTTAAAGTTATACTGCAAAGTGATAAAAATCTGCATCACACTGGCAAAAAAAAAAAAAAAAAAAAAAAAAAAAAAAAAAAAAAAAAAAAAAAAAAAAAAAAAAAAAAAAAAAAAAAAAAAAAAAAAAAAAAAAAAAAAAAAAAAAAAAAAAAAAAAAAAAAAAAAAAAAAAAAAAAAAAAAAAAAAAAAAAAAAAAAAAAAAAAAAAACCCTGAAGATCAATGGAACAGACTAGAAGATTTGGACACAACTACAAACACACACACAACCACCTTATCTTCAACAAAGGGACCAAACATGTTCCCCAGAAGAAAGATGGCCTCTTTAACAAATGGTGCTAGAAAAACTGGCTCTTCACATGCCAAAGACTAAAACTAGATCCATGTCTATCACTAGGCACTGAACTAAGGTTAAAATGGATTAGAGATATAAATATTAAACCAAACACTAGGGCCAGGGAGATGGCTCAATAGAATAAGCACTTGCGTGGCAGGCACGAGGGCCTGAGTTCAATCCCCAGTTTGCCAAAAAATAAAATAAAAAATAAAAATAAAACAAATACTAAATCTACTGGTGGAGAAAGTAGGTAAAAATATTAGACATAGGAGTAGGCAGAGGGTTCACGAACAAAAAACAATCTGAATGGGAAACACTTCCAATAATCAACAACTGGGATCTCATCTTTTTGAAGTTTTTGCACATCAAAAGAAATCACAAGAAATGGAATAGCTCTTAGTATAAAAAGAAAATCCACAAATTGGAAAAAAAAATTAGCCAACTGAATCTCAGACAAAGGACTTCTATCTAGAACATACGAAGAAGTTTTAAAAAAATCAGGTTGGTCCCCAAAATTCAAAGACCCAATTTTGAAAATGGGCATCTGAGATGAATACACATTTCTCAAATGGCACACCTTCTTCAAATGGCAAAGAAATGCATGAAAAAAATGTTCAACATTATTGGTCATTTGAGAAATGCAAATAAAAACAACACTGATATTCCATCTCCAGAAACAATGGCTATGCTGGAGGAACTGTGGGAAAAGAGAAACGCTTCTCTACTGTTGGTGGGAGTGTAGACTGATTCAGTTTCTATTTTTAAAAAAATTGTATGGGTACTTTGGGACTCATTTAATCTATAAATCAATTCAGATAGAATTGACATATTAACAATATTGAGTTTCCTTAACCATAATATGACATGTCCCTGTACTTATGTAGGTCTTTTAATTTCCCTGGTAATGTTTTGTAATTTTCACTATATATCTCATATTCCTATTTTATCAAAATATCACTAAGTATTTCACATACTAACGCTATTATATGTGATTTTTCACATTTTAATTTCTAATTATAGGTAGCATATTGAAATAATTGAGTTTTGTATATTAACCATGCACTGTATAACCTCGCTAAACATTTATTAGTTCTGCTGTCTTTTTCATAAGGTTCTTAGGATTGTCTATGTAGCTTGTTATTTAATGTGAACAAGGTCAATTTCATTCCTCATTTCCAGTCTGTAAGCCTTCTGTTTAATTGTCCCCGTCTTACTGAACTAGGCAGGACCTCCACTGAAATGCTCTACGAAAACTGGGAGAGCAGTCATTTTTGTCTTGTCTTTGATCTTGGAAAAGAACTCTGCTATGGTTTGAATATGGTCTACCTCTCAAAACTCATGTAAGACTTTTACATGCAAGGACTTGTATTAATGGTATTAAGAGGGTATAAGATGATCTGAATATGGTACTCAGAAATGGGGTCTAGGGAAGTGACGATCTATTAGGTCACCAGAATGGAGGCCCCATGACTGCATCCCCATGGCTTCATAGGAAAGGGACAGGGACTGTGTCCTGGATCAGTGCACAGCCTGTGCAAAGTGCTGAGTTCAACCCAGAGAGAGAGGGAGATGGGGAGAGAAGAAGTAGGGGGAGAATAAAAGGAAAAGGAAAAGGAGGGAGAGGAGGGGGAAGAATAAAGAACAAAAAAGAAAAGAGATCACAATCACAAAGAGATAGACATGTGCTCCCACCTTGATATAACACAGCCCAGGGGCAACCTCAGCAAAGCCTGCATCACACTATTTGGACCTTGTACCTCCAGAAGCCTGTGTCAAAGCAAACACCTTTTCTTTACAAAGTAGCCTGCTCCAGTTATTTTGTTTTTTTTGTTTGTTTGTTTGTTTGTTTTTTGGCAGAACCGGGGATTGAACTCAGGCTCTTGCGATTGCCAAGGAAGCACTTATCCCAATGAGCCATCTCCCCGGCCCTTGCTCCAGTTATTTTGTTACACTAATGGAAAGCTGCTGAATACACCCTTTACTATTATTAAGTCATCAATGTAATTACTGATGTATAGTGTACATAATGTATGTATTATTGAGAGGGAGGTGTTGGTGCTCCCAACTGTGGGTTTGTGTACTTCTTTCAGTTCTGTTAGTTTTTATTTTATTTACTTAAAGCAATGCTGTTAAGTTCATTATATCCTTCTGATGAATTGACCCCTTTGTCACTATGAGATTAAACTCTTTATTCCTGGTAATAGTCTTTGCACTCAAATCTACTTCTCTGACATTTGTAAAGGCACTCCAGTTTTCTTCTGATTAATGTTAGCCTAGTTTACCCTTTTATATCCTTTGCCTTTTATCTTTATGTTTAAAGTTGTGATTTATTTTTGTGAACAGCTTGTAGCTGAGTCTTGCACTTTACATACAATCTAAAAATCTCTGCCTTTAATTTTGAGGCTATTAAGACCATTCGTATTCAGTAAGATTATTGATATGTTTGAATTTAAATCTATCAATTCATTTGATTTCTGTTTATCCCATCTGACCTTTTATCCCTTTTGTAATTATCTTTTTCTACCTTTTCTGTTTGTGTTGGTTGAATCTCGTGGAGTCTGTTTTACCTCCTCTCTTAGTTACTTAGTTTATTGTTTTTCTTTCTGTTTTAGTGGCTACTTTAGAGCAGATTATTTTTTCCGTGCTAGAGATTGGACCCAGCGCCTTTCATGTGCTAGGCAAGCACTACACCACAGAGCTCTATCCCCAGTCCCATAGCAGGCTTTCTTAAGTCTTGGCCTAGATAATTCCTTGCTGTAGGGATAGTTCCTCTCCTGTGAACTGCAGGATATTTGAAAGCAACCTTAAAGGGTTGGTGAGATATCTCAGTGGACTAAAGCACCTGCTCAGACAGAGCACAGCAGCCAGGGTTCAGTCCCTGGCGTGCCATGCTGGCCCTGTCGCTGGGCACACTAAGATGGCCACTGAGAGTGGGTATGGTGGCATGTACCTATAATCCTAGCACTTGGGAGGCTGTAAACAGGAGAATCACTATGAGTCCGATCTGTGTAGTGAGACCCTATAGACCCTGCAGACCCTGTACTAACTACATAAAAAATAAATAAATAAATAAACGCAACCCTCATCTCTACCCAGTAGATGTCAGTGACACCCCTAGATATAGGATTTACAGCACAAATCTTTATAATTTATCGTAATATGTAAGTATATATTACCATGTTGCAGGTAGGACAAGAAACTTACAAAATATATTTCTATCTCTCCTGGCCTTCCTGCTTTGTTTTATTATTATTTTGAGATGTTGGAGCATGCTGATGCATAGTTTACCACTGAGCTACAATCTTAGTGCTTTATCATAATGTTTGTCCTATATTTTACTTCTACATATGCTATAGACCCTGCCATGCCTTATTATTTTATTTTTTAAACATAATTTTAAAACATTTTAAAGTAAGCAATGTGTATATTTACGTATATAATCTTTATGTAAATTTAGAAGGCTCTCTAATGTCAATGTATTTTCTTTTTTTTAAAGAGAAATACTTTTTTTAATAATTTTACTAAGAAATAAATAGCAATGAGACAGTTTCAAAACTGATTAGCAGGACAGTTTCAATAATTAATACATTGCATATTGTTCTTAGTGATTATTCATTGTACAAGATGCAGACATGATAGCCCATCCACAAACATTATTAGAACAAATTTTTCTATTCCTTGGATGAAGAGAATGCAGCTATATATCTATCCTAGCTATTTTAATTATACAGAAATAAAATGATTGTTCATTTGTGTCTCCTTTTTTTTAGTTTTGTCAGAGAAGGGTATTCCATTGTCATTTAAATATTATAGGTGCATGAATTCAGCAAAATATTCCAATATAGTCCAGTAGTTCATAATAGTAGTGGGTTTTCTGTAAGACTGGCAAAGTCAGAAGTTGTTGACTTGAGCCTTTTACAGCTCAGCATATTAATATGGCTTTACTTTTTATACTTTGTTTTTATGCTTTTCTGCTGGATGGTTAAGACCAAGACCTATATAACAAGAAATGTAGCTTTTTTATCTGATAAGGTCAGTCAAGTCCCCTCATGATTTATCTTGAAACCCTATACATGGCTGATCCTTTGTCAGTGTCAGCCATGTGGATGAGTCACAGCCATTGCTTGACCAATTTGCTCTCTGTGAAAACCTGAGAGAATATTGTCTCTCCACGTGACTCTCCTTAGGCATACTGTATCATTGATCACTTTCCTCTGTGGCCCCATAATCTCCCTGATCAGAAAATTTGGGACACAACTGAGTTACAAGGTATTACAGTACAGGTTCTCCTATGTCCTGAGTCTTCGCTGACCTTGAAAAGCTAGGGCCAGCTAGTTAGGACAAAAGAGGCGGAAGTGCGGGACATCTGTGAGAGCATAGCATTCTGAAAGATCTGGGCTACCTGACCATTATGACATCAAGAAACCTCTGGCACATGAGAAGTAACTTTCTTTTGGGTTCAAGATACTGGATAATCCAATATTCAACAGAAATTCTCCTCAAATCCATTTCATTTAGGCCTTTTGGCGTGAAATGTATTAATACAGACAGTGAACCTTCAGAGAATGAAGACCTGCTGAATAACTTACTTACCATGGGAGTTGATATTGACATGGCTAGGAAAAGACAGCCTGGAGTGTTTAATAGGATGGTTACTAATGAACAGGACTTGCAGATGTTCCTTCTATCCAAAGGAGCTAGCAAAGAAATGATTGCTAGTATCATATCAAGATATCCACGAGCCATAACACGTACTACGGAAAGTCTTTCAAAAAGGTGGGATCTGTGGAGAAAGATTATTACATCAGATCTTGAAATTGTAAATATTCTGGAACGCTCTCCTGAATCCTTTTTTCGGTCAAGGAACAATGAAGACTTGGAGAAAAACATAAACTTCCTCTGTTCAGTTGGATTAACAAGTAAATGCCTTTGTCGATTATTGACCAGTGCCCCTCGTACCTTCTCTAATAGTCTTGATTTGAATAAGCAGATGGTTGAATTTTTACATGAAGTCTCTTTGTCTTTGGGTTATAATGACACCTCAGATTTTTTGAGAAAGATAATTTTCAAAAACCCTTTCATCTTAATTCAGAGCACCAAGCAAGTGAAAGCTAATATAGAATTTTTGCAGTCAACTTTCACATTGAACAAGAAAGAACTGCTATTTCTGATATTTGGTTCAGGAGCTGGAATCTTAGACCTTTCCAATGACTATGTAAAAAAAAACTACAAAAATATCAAAGAGAAGCTGTTTTCCTTGGAATGTACTGAAGAGGAGGTACAGAAGTTTGTCTTAAGCTAT
>PVKA01047633.1:0-14217 GCA_004027165.1 Ctenomys sociabilis
AAAAAAAAAAAAAAAAAAAAAAAGAAAGAAAAAAAACTAAACCAGGAAATATTGGAAACAAAACATAAAGCAGTTAAAAGAGGGAAAGAAGAAAAACACAAATTACCACTGAATGCTTGTCAGCAGTAATCATTAAGTGAAAGGTACTAAGAATGTCACAAAATGAGAAAGTCACATATTCAAAATAACATATAAAAAGATTTTCAGTCAAATGAGCAATGCAAATTAAAAATGTTTTGTACCATATTAAAGGAAATGTTAGAAGCGTGGTGATTACAAGGGGTAACAATGATGTACAAAGTGCATTCAGAGGCTGGCAAGGTAGCTCAGCAGAGTGAGCACACGCTTAGGAAGTGCAGCTTCTGGGGTTCAGTGCCCTGCACCACGTGTGGTCCGGCCCGCCCCCAGGCGCGCTAAGCTGGCCATGAGTCTGGACGCGGCGGTGCGCACCTGTAATTCCAGTGTTGGGGAGGCTGAAAACAGGAGGATCACTATGAATCAGAGCTGCATACTTAGAACCTATGCCAAATACATTAAAAAAAAAGTCCAATAAAGTTCTGATAAGAGATGGACTTGCATGATCAAACTGGAAAAGATTTTGGCATTGCCTTCTCATATTAAAACACTCTTTAATGTGCTACCCAGCAATTCTAGTGGGTAAACATCCTAGAGAAACTCATATAAATATGTATTATTTACATAGCCCGACTTGTAGTAGTATTTTGTTGTAATCGTGAACAATTAAAACACCGTAACTACATACTGTGTTGATCTGAATATCACCTAACATCGAATGTTGAAACTTTGTCACCAATGTGAAAATACTAAGAGTTGAAGACTTGAGGAAGTGATTAACCCATAAAGGCGGGACTCTTACACAAGAGATTAGAGCCTTTAAAAGGATGCTGTGGGGCTGGGTTCCTGGGGACGACACAACGTTCATCACCCCTTTTTCTTTTTGCTTTCTGTCATATGAAGATGCAACAAGAGGTTCCTCACCAAGCACCAGCTACCCCGCCTTGATCTTGTGTTTGCTGGTGGTCCAAACCATACATTTACAAGTAACCCAGACACAGGTCTTCTTCTTTTTTGTCAGCAACATAAATGAATAAAGGCATCCATCAATGGTAGAATGAATGAGTAAATTTTGTATATTCTTAAAAATAAATATTTCAAAGCACTGAAAAATACATGTATAGAATTCATCAACACAGACAAATATCAAAATATGTGCTAAAGGAAATAAGTGAATCTGAAAGAATAAAAAGCACTAAATTTTGTTTTGTTATTTCATGGATTCCTTGATGCATAAAATATGACCTTTATAATTTGTATTGCCTATTCTGGCAAAGCAATTCCTCATATATTTGGAACTCTGTAGATATAAAATTCCTTAACTAGCATAACAGTAATCTTATTGTTTGTGGCTAAAACTGCTGTGTCTTACCCTCTGGTTATTTTTAGGAGCTTTATTCTGGATTGTGATCATGGTCCCAGAATTATTTAGCTACTGACCTGAAGATCTTTGTGTTTATCACTATGTCGATGTGGATAAAATAAAAAGCACACCAGTGTAAAAATATAGTCACCCATAATTCCAACACCAGTGTTGTTTATAACAACATCTGTATTTTAATTGTAAATAGTAGGACAACTTAGCATATTAAAATTTATTTTACTCTTCTGTCAATACAATTCAGGGACTTATTCAGTGGCACTTTGTTACACTGAGTGTCCCCAAACTTCATTACCCTGGCTGCATCAGTTCAGTCTTGCTTTACCATGAGTGACAGTAGATCCTTTAAGTGACAGGCAGGAGGCTGTCGCTCTGGAAAATACAGCAATAAATTTTCCTCTTCCTAGTTCCTTGGGGCAATCTATATTTCTAGGCTTTTAAAAATGCAGGTTGTAATGTATGTTAAGACTTTGACTTAACAAATGACAATGTGTTTCTACTACATGCCAAGGTGAGCACACCTTTTAAGTTACAGTTGTAGAAACAAAGACGTTAAATTAACTCTGCCCACTCTTGGACAATATAGTCTAGCCTGCAATAAATAAAAATGTTCTATGTTAATAAGTGCTATGTGTACAGTTAAAGTAGTGTAACACAAATGAGACCAAATAGACAGACATGGTAAGCAAATATAATTGACTAGGAATTGTATTTTTATTGGGGGCAAAGAGATTCTGGTGAAATAGGTGCCTATAATAGGCAGGAAAGTTTATTACCATTTAAGAGGCAATGCATAACATTATACTTTTCCATTGATAAAATATGTGCAAAGTATAATATGTTTGCTTTTCCTTTTTTTGTATTTTAGGGAAGGGTCTACACGGTATTCAGGGTCTCACCACTAGATCGGATTCATAGTGATCCTCCTGTTCACAGCCTCCCAAGAGCTGCAATTATACGCATGCACCACCACGCTCAGTCTCAATCACTGTCTCAGTGTTCCCTGGGGGCAGGGCCAGCACGGTAGGCCCCGGAATTGAACCCTGAGTCCCTGTGCCTGCTTACAGGTGCTTTAATCTGCTGAGCTACTTGGCTGGCCCACAAAGTGTAATATGAGTGGAAAGAACATATACATCATGATAAGAAACATACATACTTAGATTTTAATCATTTGTACAGTAAAATGTGCATTTCTATTAATTGCATTCAAAGTGCTCCTCCCTCATTTCAAACACACTTCATCAGTATGACCACTTTCTGAATCAACTGTAGAAGTTCAGTGAGTTTTTAGGTTTTGTCTTTGTATTTTAGGACAGGGTCTACAGGGTGTCGCTATATAAGCTGGACTCATAGTGGTTCTCCTGTTTTCAGCCTCCCAGGCACTGGGATTGCATGCGTGCCATGCCCAGACTCAAAAGCTGGCTCAGCGCTCCGTGGGTGTGGGGCTGGCATGGCCCGGCTGCTGCATTTAATGAATATTGTCAATAGCACTACCGTGGCTGCCTCTGTACCCTGAATCAACTGAAAATGTGCGCTTTTCATGATAACATTGACTTTGTCACAAGCCAGAAGTCTCACAATGCCAGACCCAGAGTATAAGGTGGATGAGAATGTGTCATAATGTTCTTACACCTCTGCCTTTCCTTGGGATGGCCCTTAGCAGCAATGTTAACTGAATTTTGACCACATATTTTTAAAGACACTCACTAAAGAGGACATCTAGAACAGATTGGCAAAGTAGCAATGACAGTGGGATAAATGTGTTTGAAGAAAGAGGAGAATCCTCGGAGGGAGAGTAATGACAATGTGTCTTTTACTGTAATGAACATCTTAAAATTTAAGCATTCACTGTATATTTACATCATTCACTGTTCTAAATTGAATCAATGAAACTGTATACTTATTGGGAAAAGTAAGGGGCTTGGAGCTGGATATAAAAGTGGGCAAAAGGTATAAAAAATAAGATACACAAACAACTACACTCTATTTACTGATAAGAGACATACGGTATAATAATGTCTGTAAGTATAATATCAGGTATGCACCTTCTATGATACCAAAACATTATGAAAACAGCTTGCAATTTTTTAATTTACCAAATCCATCTTGTCAAGGTATCTTAAAACTATCTCATTGATATTTGTACTTCAATAAAACAAAAATAAAAAAATAAAAACTAAAAAAGTGGGCAAAGGGACTGGGAGATGGCTCAGTGGAATAAGCGCTTCCCTGGCAAGTGCAAGGGCCTGAGTGCAATCCTTGGTTCCATAAAAAAAAAAAAAAAAAAGTTGGGCAAATAATGACAAAACAAAATAAAAACACTATTTAGATTTTATAAACCTTAGTGGTGAAAACATATCATGAATGTGTTAATTGAAAGAAACAGGTAAGTAAAAGAAGAAAACAATGTAAGAAAGAGAAATGATTTATTGAAACTTTTTTCATCTATTTATTTTTTCCATAATTTTATTGAAAAAAAATCAATGAGACAGTTTCAAGTCAAATTAGTGGAAAAGTTTCAATATTTAGTAGTACATTGCACATTGTTTTCTTAGTGATTATTTGTTGTGCAACGTGCACACATGATATTCAACTTACAAACATTATTAGAGCAGATCCCTCGATTCATTGAATTAAGAGAATGTAGCTGTATATCTATCTTAACTATTTTGAATCTACAGATATAAAATGGTCATTCAATTGTATCCCCTTTTTTGTTTAGTTTTGTCATTTAAATATGATAAGTATGTGAATTCAGCAAAATATTCCAAAATAGTCAAGTAGTTCATAATATTATTGGGTTTTCCCTGTATCTGGTAATGTCAGAGGTTGCTGACTTGAGTCTTTTATAGCTCAAGATAATAAAAAAAAATATGGCTTTACTTCTTACACTTTATTTCTATACTTTTCTGCTGGATGGTTAAGACCAAGATAAAGCACGACTTATGTAACAAGAATTGTAGCTTTTATATCTAATTAAGAGGAGTCAAATCCCCTCAGGCTTTATCCTGAGACCCTGTACCACAGTTTGTAGATCCTTTGTCATTGTCAGCCATGTGGATGAGTCACGGCCATTGCTTGATCAATTTGCTCTCTGTGAAAGCCTGAGAGAATGTTTTCTCTCCATGTGACTCTTCTTAGGCACACTCTACATCCTCAATCACTTTCCCCTTTGGCCCCATAATCTCCTTGATCAGAAAATCTGGGACACAATTGAGTTGCATGATGTTATAGTACAGTTTCTTATATGTCCTGAGTCTTAACTGACCTTGAAAGGAGAGGGCCAAAATGTTGGCTGTCCTTGTGACCCTCCTTTTTCTCTAATTTTTAGTCTGCAAACTTAGGTTGTTAACACTCCAGAAAAGAAGCTTATCGTTAATACCATATAACCTAAGCTGTTGAGCTTAATGCCACTGTCTGTCTGAATATCAAACATCTTTGGCTTAACATGGAACAGGTATTTTTCATCACTTTTTTTTTTTTTTTTTTTTGGTGGAACCAGGGATTGAACTCAGGCCCTTGCACTTGCCAGGGAAGTACTTATTCCACTGAGCCATCTCCCTGGCCCCTCATCACTTATTGATATGTTAAGCTTTAAGTCCCTATAAAATATAACAAAAAAAATTTAAAATGTTAAAATATATTTTGAAAGTAGGAATAAACAATTATATATGTTTAAGCATAAGTTTAGAAATCTAACCATACAGGCCATTGTAGCAGGACAGTCCCACAGCACCCCTTTTCCTGTCTCCTGTCTTCATTCATCACCCACCTCCTTTTAAACAAACATCTATGCAAGAGACAGCACAGCAGCAACCAGCATGTTATGACAGACAGCACATACTCAGAAGACCAGAGTGACAGGCACTCCAAGCATGAATCTACTATTACACATTGCCATCTTCAATGCAGTTGCTTAGTTCACAGGTATCAGCACATATAGTTAGTCAGGGTGAGAATCCTTCCAAATTAACTGCTAGATTCGCCAATCTTCTGAAGATTCTCAGGATCATTGCTTTACCCATCTTGTACATATAACTGTATGGCTTTGGAGCAATGATTTCATAGCTACTTTATATTATGAGTTTAGGGAAGGTTCTCTGAACAATCTGAATTACAAGAAGTCATTCACAAATATATCAGAAGAAAGATTTTATAAGGTAAACATGCTGCTGGAGAAAAAGTTCTATGATATAAATAAACTCTAAAACACAGAAATTTAGACACAGAGAATCTGTTAGTGTGACAGACCAGATACCTAAGGTGAGCTAAAAACAAAAGTGCTAGAGCCAGTCTTCAAAAATGCGGTATAAAAACAGAACAAAAGCTAACGAGCAGCATGAACAAAAAGTGGAAAATCTGATTGACCAACAGAATCATGAAAAGAGGTTTTTTATTAAACACTGAATTCTAATGCAGGAGTCAAAACTACAGGCAAATTTCCCTCTGGCCAGGATGCAGAAAGCTACAAAAGGGGAAGAAATGGGCAAACAAGGGTGTTCTTTCTTTGCAGTTTCAGCCCAAGCTCTGAGGAGAGTGCTGGTACAAGCTTCAAGATATTTAATGCCAAATGGTGACCTAACTATAAAGCTCCAACAAAGCCTAGGTCTTGTTACACTTTGTATGTGATGAATTCTGGTCACCAGACTAGTGACACAACAGAAAGAGGAGTATGCCACTTTCTGAGTGATAAATATTATTTCAGTCTCTGTTCTTTTATGCATATCCATTTAGAAACTCAGGGCTGGGGAGATGGCTCAGTGGAATACACACTTCCCTGGCAAGTGTAAGTGCATGAGTTCAATCCATGGTTCTTCAAAAAAAAAAACCCTCAATCCAGACATTGTGGTGCATTTCTGTAGTACCAGATACTGGAGAGGCTGGGTGGGAATGTCACCTGGGATCAGGAGTTTGAGGCTAGCCTGGACAATATAGAGCACTTACCACCATCCCCAAAAAAGAAAAAGAAAAGGTCACTCAACACGCGAAAAAGTTCACATCTGCTATGATAATACACATCTGAATCAGAATAAGATGAAATGGGAAAAAGAGAATAGCAGTGATAGGATGTGGTTTGTGAAGCCTTATGCAGTTATTATGGGGTGGGTTTTGAAAGCTAACTGAGCTGTGTGTGGTGCTGGGAATAAAAGTACACGATCAGTTCACCAATTGGTTTGGCCTTGGCTTAAATACAATTGTAACATGAATTAAATGCTCTCTCTCTCTCTCTCTCTCTCTCTCTCTCTCTCTCTCTCTCTCTGTGTGTGTGTGTGTGTGTGTGTGTCTCTCTCTCTCTCTCTCTCTCTCTCTCTCTCTCTCTCTCTCTCTCTCTCTCTCTCTCTCTCTCTCTCTCTCTCTCTCTCTCTCTCTCTCTCTCTCTCTTCCCCTCCTTCTCCCTTTCTCCCCGCTCTCCTGTACTTGGTACAGGGTCTCACTATGCAGCTTGGAGTCTTAGTGATCCTCCTGCTTCAGCCTCCCCAGTGCTGAGAATTGCAGGCATGAGCCACAATGCTCAGTCTTAGTGGATGGTGCAGCAAGCCCTAGGGCAGGCCCAGTGAGGCATGTAGTACTAGGGATCGAAACCCGGTCACTGCACTTGCCTGAACTGGCACTTAGTCCACTGAGCTATCTCACTGGCCCAAGGTCTGTGTCTTGATAATTTTTTTTTTGCAAGTGGATTTCCAGTTGTGCTAGGCAATTTATTGCAAAGTTATATCGTTGCACCATATTTTCACCTTGCTTATTTATTGAAGGATCAGTTTCCTACATTTTTTATTTTAAAGAGAATAAAATAAAAAATAAGAACAATACAGAATTTCAAAACAAGAGGATAGGAAATTAACAATGGTCATTATATTGGATGTTACTATCTTCAAAGTAGTTGCTCAGACTGTCAGATAGAGGCATGTAAAAATGATTAGACAGTATAAGCACAAACCGTTCTTTTTAATGAACTAATATAAATTAATAATATAATTATCTTAGCTATCTTGTGTCTGTAGCTAAATCTCAGAATCTAAATCTTGGACAATATGGAGCAATTACCCTCCCCCAAAAAAACATAGAAAGAAAGAAAAGAAAAGAAAATGTCACACAACACAAAAATCTTCACATCTGTTATGATAATGCACATCTGAATCAGAATAAGATGAAACAGGAAAAAGAGAATAGTAATTCTATTAGCACAACAGATC
Source organism: Ctenomys sociabilis (assembly GCA_004027165.1). Taxonomy (NCBI): domain Eukaryota; kingdom Metazoa; phylum Chordata; class Mammalia; order Rodentia; family Ctenomyidae; genus Ctenomys; species Ctenomys sociabilis. The sequence goes on from PVKA01047633.1 coordinate 7,651, forward strand.
AGATACTGAAGGTGAACTAAAACCAAAAGTGCTAAAGCCAGTCTTCAAATATGAGGCATGAAAACATAGAAGAAAAGCAGACAAGCAACATGAACAAGAAGTGGAAAATCTGATGGAACAGATGCTCACCAACCAAGGATAGGATAAAAAGTGTGATATTTTAATAAAATGGAGTATTGCTCAGCCATAGGAGGGATACATGGGACTTTTCTAGATAAATCAATACAACTTGGTAACATACTCATTTGCAAAATAAATCAGACTCACATGTGTGAACATTATACTGTCTCCCTGTGTGAGAAGCAATAAATTCTGAAATGTACAATAGATATTACAAAATGGGAAAAATTGTTAGAAAGAAAAAGTGGCTAGGATGGGTGAAGGGAAAAGGGCAGAGGAGAAAAGACAAAAAAAATGCAAGGGAATTATTCCATTAGTGTCTCTTAGTTCATAGAGAAGAAAGGTGCTTGTATTCAATGAAGAATTTTTTATGGCCATATCTTATACTCTGAGTAACTACTTTACAGATAATAATATATAATATATCCTGTCATCTTGTGAAATTTTTCATTACCTTTTTCTCATAAAACAAAAGAAGAAAAGGCTATGATGAGATAAAGCTGCTAATTCTCTACTGCCAAGCAAGGTGGAGGTAACAAGCTGCACTAGGTATCACTACTTTACAGTTCTCACCAGTACAGAGTTGCAAAAAGGAAATATAGTCTCCTAGAAGAACACTCCTGATGAGGCAGTACGAATTAATGACCATGCAAAATCTCAACCTTGATTAGACGGGTATTTAATAGTCTGTGTGATAAATGTGACACAGACCTATACTGTGTTCTACACATCAGCAAGAGACCCGTACTTGTCAGGCAAATGAGCTGGACTATTGACATTTTTCAAGGAATATCATATTCCTTGATCTACAGGAAAATTACTGTCATTCAGAATTGAGTGGTGGCCGACTATTTCTGAAAAATGAATGATATACCAATATCCATAGTGCAATGTTACTATGCAGAACTTTGATATATAATGAAAGAGAAAATCTAAATCATTGGCATCTATTAAAGAAGCTAGGGGCTGGGAGATGGCTCAGTAGAATACGTGCTTCCCTGGCAAGGGCCTAGTTCAATCTCTGTTTCGGCCAAAAAAAAAAAAAGAAACTGTACTAATAATTATTCTGAGAAAAATCTCAGACCTAATTGGTTTCACTGGGAAATTCTACACGACATTGGAAGTAAAAAATACCAAACTGTTTCAGAAAGATTGAACTGTCATTTATTTATTTATTTATTTACATTTGTGAATAATGTTTTATTTTATTTTTTTTATTTTTTATTTTATTTTATTGAAGTACAAATATCAATGAGACAGTTTTAAGACACCTTAACAGGAAAGATTCAATAAATTAATACATTGCAAACTGTTTTCATAATGTTTTGGTATCACAGAAGGTGCATACATGATATTATACTTAAACACTATTATACCGTATGTCTCTTTATCAGTAAATTAAGAGAGCGTAGCTGTATGCGCATCTTATTTTTTATACATGAATCATATCAAAGATTCAATAATGAATACTTCCTACCTTGTTATTTTCCTAGTGGTTGTCCATAGTACTAGAAGCCAACATAATATCCTGTCCAGCCACCATTAGTGCAAATATTGCCTCTCATAGAATTATGTAAAAGCACAGCATTATCTATCCCAACTGTACTGTCCATACACACACATCATGATTCTTTCTTTCTATACCCCTTCCTTTGTCTACACCTGTCAAAGATGGGCATTCCACTATCATTCAATCAATTTAGGTGCCAACACAGTCCAGCTGCTGGGTACTAATCAGCTTTTCTTCTGGATGGTTAACAACCTAAGTTCACAGATCAAAATTGGAGAAATAGAAGAGCCCCAAGGCCAGCCAACATTTTGGCCCTAGCCTTTCAAGGTCAGCGAAGACTCAGGACATAGGTGAACTGTCATTTAAAGACTTAAGTGGAAGATGTTTCCAACTCCTGGTTAGTATATACAAAGACAAAAGAACATATAACCTTTTAATCCCTAATCTGATATAGATTCTAAAAGGAAAGAAAATTAGACACCGACATATCTCATGAACAAGGACAAAATTCCTAATGAACTTTTGTTATTCTTATAACAAATAAAGTCCATTTTAATGAAGTTCAATAGTAGATATGTTGAACATAAAAGTGAAAAGCAATTCTGTATGCAATAAAATAAAAATTCAAATTTCTCAGAATAAATTCATTATGTTCAGAGCCCCATAGGTCTGAACCTCAGAGCACTTCATTGATCTTAAATGTGGCTTGATGTCAGAAATGGTACAAATTACCAGTATGCACTTAGGGCAACCTAGCTAAAAGGCACTGTTGACCTTGTATAACCAAAAGTTAAATACCAGCCCCATCTAGTAATGAGTTCACATGTGAGGGGAAGGAATGCCCAGTAAAGTCCAACGTACCAGCTTGAGAACTGCAGCATTGTGAGAATACAGATCCTAGAGCTGTAATTCAATAATCTCAATTTTTATACTACTCAGGTATTAGATCTGAAACCTCAGCATGCAAAGAAATAGCCTAGAAATCTTATTAAAATGTAAATTCCTAGACTTCACCTAGAGCTTCTGATCCAGTCTGTCTAGAAGCAGGAAGGATGAACCACTTTCAAAATGTTCTCAGCTGATCTCAATGCTGCTCTTTCAATAATTTTGAGTAATTCATAGCTGATAAAATATTTAAAATACCCCAATGAGGATATTTATATGTCCTCCAAAGACTAGACATATAGTATTCACTGCACTTTATCATCATATTCGGATGGGGATAAAAGAGAAGAGTAAGATAGCCACCTGTCAATGGTCTAGTTGTGAACATCCTTAATGAGACCTATCCTTACCCTGGCTATGAAAGTAATCCAGGCACTATATTTACATGAGTAATACTTGTTGATACATTATTTATTACAAAATTATAATTGTCTCAATTGAATTACACTCATTGACTTTCTCCTTGACTATGTAATAGAAAAATGTATTTTAAAATGCATAAATATACTCACAGTAGGCATAAACCCAACCTCTCTAATGAGAAAGGTGAATCAAGCCTCCTTAACAAAACTATTTTCATTTATAGGCTCACAATGTCCCTTCCAAATTTCTCTTTTCTGAATAACAATATACTTTTTAATTTGGAAGTTACCATTACCATAATTTACTTCATTAATTTAGTATTCAATTTCAGGCCCTTCAAGTTTTAAAATCTTTGTTGAAAGCACTTTCTTCCATAAAATAATTTTTTTTTCATAGGATAGCATTAGATACAGGTAGATAACTGAATGAGGGAAAGAGCTCCTTTTCAAATTAAGTCACCGAGAGCTCAAAATTTTCTAATAACTTACGTCTCATTCAAAGTAAAATCCAGACTCTTTGCTGAGTTTACCAAAATAGCCTTCAACAACCTCATTTCTGGTCACTTCATTGACATTGATTCTTGCCTTTCATCTCTCTTCCCTCCACTCTAGGCAAGTTTCTCCCAAAGCTACTTCATACTTGCTTTCTCTTGGTGGGTAATGCTTTTTCCCTATCAAGTGACTTACCCCCTCCACACCATTTAAAAGGTGCTTGTTTCTCTATGAAAATGTCCCTTACCATCCTATCGTAAATTGTAAAAGCACTTTTTGTAACGTATTTATCTTACCCCTATCTCATGTTTTATTTTTATTCACTATATTTTTTCACATAGCACTTCTATATTTTGATATTTGTTTTTGTCTACCAAGTGACACAGACAACTTTTTCCTAAAATATAGCCTCCCTTGTGATATGTACTTGAGCCTTTGTCCCTTTGCATGGCAGTGACCCATGGTGTCTCTCATGGTAAACAGCAATTTAATCACTGGGTGAATGACTGAGTAACTGTGCAATTCTAAGGAGACCGTGAAACCAACTGGAATTTGGCTGAACAGATCTCTAGTTCTGCAATTGCTGCCAATTATGAGAGTTGGTAAGGCCCCTGGCTTAGAAGTTGAGCAATCTGTGCCAGCATACACCTGACACTTCCTTGTCTGCCATTTATAATCTTCCTAGGTCTTACAAAATGTCTCCTTGAAACTTTTCCTTAAAAAAGAACAACTTGAGGCCAATTTACAGGCCTTCTCTCTGCCTAAACATTGAGCAAATTACAGCTATGTTTTACTACGGTTGCTGTAAGATCCCCCAAAGGAATCACTGCAACTGACTCTTCTCAGAGTTCAAGAGGGCAATACATGGCCCTCTCTTTTGTGATTTCTAAAACTATAAAGTGGGACTTTGGAGCCTTATTGTTTCCTGTGTAATTCATTGTCATGCTTCAGATATTACTCAGAAATTGGACTACTTTTCCTGCTATTTGGAATAAAATGATAAATTAAATTTGTTTGATATTGTTGTGTTTTATTTGAAAAGATCAGAAGAGCAAATGATCATATAAATTCTTTCTCAGGACCCAGAACAATCACATTACTGCCTGCCTTATAGAATTTTCCCTCCATTATTCATGTTTTCAGAGCTGTACTGCAAGGGTAAGTCCTGTGCCCAAATAATTTGCTGTAATAAGCTTGATATGAAACACTCAAGACTAATGATCAATTTATATTTGACCCAGTACTGGATGATTGTTTATGTGGCTGGATTTCAGGCTTTTGGTTGCATTATTGGTATTAATTTCTCTTTCTAGAAGATCAAGGGCATGCAGAACAATCATGTAGCTCTCATCCAAAGAAAGGCTTCAAACATGGGAGAAATGGGAAAATGATGGAATGATGAGCAGCAGACAAACAGCCTCTCTGAAAGTTGGAATCCAGATGAGAAAGTGGCCATGTGGGAAAGACAAAATAGTAAATGCATCCCTGAGACCCAGAAAAGTTGTAATGAGAATTGGAGCCCTGAGGAAGATTGAAAAGAGGCACACACTGTGAAGAAAGTTATGGCAAGTGGCCCTGCCCCCTGAGCGCAGGTTCTCAGTGTGTGTGCGAGGGGTAGCTCAAACCTGTAGAGGCACAGACTACTGAGGACCTCCAGGAGAAACACTGATGGAATGCAGCAGAGGATTGCAGGGACTGGTGAGTTACTGAGGTTCAGATGCCCCAATGAGAAGCTGATTGCCCAGTAGCCATTTTAGAAAGGGGGCAAACTTTATTTTTTTTTATTTATTTTAATTAATTTATTTGTATTTTAATTTGAAGAGTGAAAAATAGAAGCAAAAACAAAGAGAACAAATGACATAAACAGGGCAATATACAGATTTTCACAAGATGGATGGCTAATTTTATGTATATTTAAATAAAATAATCCAACACAGATCAGCAGTCCACAATAGAAGTGGGTTATCCACAGATTTTGTTGACTTGAGCCATTCATAGCTCATTATGTTAATATAACTTTATTTTATATACCTCCATTTTTGCACTTTTCTGCTGGATGGTTAAGACCAAGTTAAGGCAAGACCTATACAACAAAAAATTGAACTTTTGTATCAGATAAAGTCAGTCAGGTACCCTCAGTGTTTATCCTGTAACCTTGTACCACTCTTTGTAGATTCTTTGTCAGTGTCAGCCTTGTGGATGAGTCATGACCATTGCTTGACCAATTTGTTATCTGTGGAAGCCTGAGAGAAAGTTTTTTCTCCATGTGACTCTCCTAAGGCACACTATACATCATCGATCGCATTATTCTGTGGCCCCGTAATCTCCTTGATGAGAAAATTTGGGGTGCTACTGAGTTACATGATGTTACAGTACAGGTTCTCCTATGTCCTGAGTATTCACTGACCTTGAAAAGCTAGGGCCAAAATGTTGGCTGACCTTGCAGCCTTTCTTTTTCTCCAATTTTTAATCTGCAAACTTAGGTTATTAAGCCTCCAGAAGAGAAGTTTATTATTACCCTGCAACATGTGCAGTTCAGTTTACCCTCACTATTAGTCTAAATATCAGACATCATAGGCATAACCTGAAACATGTATTTTCCATCAAGTATTGAGATACTAAGCTCTAAGTCCATACAGGATATGAAGAAGAAAAAAAATAGAAATGAACACTTACATATATTTACTTAGATATTTAGAAATCTATCCAATTGACTTTTGAGTATTGATTTTGTATCCTGCCATGCTACTGAATTTCCCTATCAGTTCTAGTAGTTTCTTGGTGGAACTTTTTGGGTCTTCCAAGTAAAGTATCATGTCATCTGCAAATAGTGATAATTTAACTTCTTCTTTACCTATTCTTATTCCCTTTATTTCTCCCTCTTTTCTAATGGCTGTTGCTAAGGATTCCAAGACTATATTGAATAGGAGGGGCGATACAGGACATCCTTGTCTTGTACCTGATTTAAGAGTAAAAGATTTCAGTTTTTCCCCATTTAGGATTATATGAGCTTTTGGGTTGTCATAGATGGCTTTTATCAAGTTAAGATAGAGTCCACCTATTCCAATTTTCTGTAGGACCTTGAACATGAATGAGTGTTGGACTTTGTCAAAGGCTTTCTCTGCATCAATTGAGATG